>JAFVLL020037703.1:0-17661 GCA_021397915.2 Tor tambroides | reverse complement strand
TTATGGAGACGTCTATATGATACCTTTGTGGGTGCTGAGAATTTGATGTGATACTTGAGGTCCAGTATTTAATCCGGTATAGAAATACAACAGTAGACAGCATGTGTACATATAGCATGGAGACCGTGTTTAAACATGAGTTCAGTTCATAGGTTCACCACATGGTCATATTATAATTATTCAATTATTTTGCGTCCTCACATAGTTTTTCAGGATTTGTCTGGAACTGAGGACGTCTGTTATTTAGATATTCAACCGCAGCAAGCCAACTGATCTGCCACTTATCATATTGTGCAAAACCCAACTCATCGGTAGGTCTACAATATTAGCCTAATATCAGTTCACACAGACTTATCGCTGTGTTAGTTATGGTATTAAACAAGCTAAGCTTGGCAACCTTATAATCGCTCATAGAAAAATACATTGGATATCATTAATTCATGATTAATTTATTATTGCTCCAGCATCATCTGTATTAAAGAGAAAGAATCACACCACCCAATGTTTAAAGTGAATAAAATAGCCTTGACAGCCTAAGTTACTTACAGATAACTACTGAAGAACTTTGTTCTCTCCACCGGATTCTGTGTGTATTAGAAAAAAGGGGAGAGTGGACCAAACCACTGTGAGGCGAGGGAGGGGGGATTCAAAACATTTCTGAACTTAAAACGCTTTTTTTGCGTTTATATTGTTTTACTACTTGCACAATTATTTTAAGTATATGTCCATTATATGATTTACAATACACAGAGTCGCTTGTAATTATATTTTTAGGGAGGACAACCCTCAGATGGGGGGGGTCCTGTCCTGATTTACATCTATGAGTCCAAAATATGAAAGCATAGAGAAAATCTGTAAGCTTACTGTATACTTTAATTATTGGACTGGTAGTGATTAATAAAGTCAAATAATATTGTAGCATGTCAGAGAGTCAGTGGCAATATCATCACACTCCCACTGGGTCAGTGTAAGAGGAAATCAGGTTAAGTAACAACTTGACAGTTAGTCTTCCCCCGACCAGGTATGTTTCCCATTTTCTTTATGGAACCAAATCAACTTGAACAGGCCTCAGGTAGGACAGACATATGAGAGCAACATGTCAACTTCATTAGCAATGATAACAGGTCCTGGGTGAATGTTTTCACGTAGATAGTGACAGGAAGTCATCTCCCAGACATCTAAAAAGACAACTCCAATACCTCTGAACATCTCCCGCATCACTGTGTTCAACTGCATAATATACCAGTCGCACTGATAAATATCCTGGAACAACACAGATCAGAAAGAGCTTTATTGCCAAGAGCGTTTACACAAACAAACATGGAAAGAAATGACAATAAACCCACCATTTTTATCTAGTAGAAATAAAGGAGTAGTTTGCCCAAAATTGTTTTAATCATCACTCATTTATAGCAGAATTTTCAAGAACGCAAATGGTGACTGAACCCTTTTTTTTTTGACAGTTTCTCATTTAGGGTCATGAACATGCCTACAAAGTTTGGATACTCTGAGATGGTGTGGACTGTGCATGATTTATTATTATGATGATTATCAGTTTGGCTCACAATTCCACGGTTATCAGCAGACATATTTTCTGTTTTAAATATTCATATTTTGTAAATGAAAGTTTTAAAAAAAAATCACTGTTAAATACTATTTTAAATATAATGTTATCATTATTATTAGTTTTGTTGTAATGCGTGATGAGTTTTGAGGTAATAGGCTTACAGTTTGATCTCTCTTCTTTACAGTGATTGATTCTCTTGATTAATTGTTTTGAATCCAATTAGGCTCAATTTAACCTGAAACATAAAAATCATACCCAGACCTCAAACATAATTCAAGGGTTACAAGTCCTACTGCATTAATTATGCTTATACAATACATTTTGCATGTTTACATTATTTATTTATTTTTTTTAGTTTGACAGCCTCTAGTTGAATTTTCAATCCAATTCAGTTTCATTGTATAGAAGACAGCTCAGACTTTGTTAAAGCCCTTCTTCAGTGTTGCACAGATGAAAGTCAGGTTTGGAACATGATGACAGATGTTTCAATGTTGAGTGAACTATCCCTTTGAAAACAGTATTTTTACATCAGTTGGAAAAAGTAGAGTGTTTCTTAACATACTGAGATGCATGTAGACTCTTATTTAAAGTGCCCCTATTATGGCTTTTTGAATAGTACCTTTCATGCAGTGTGTAACACAGCTCTAAGTGAATGAAAACATCCTGCAAAGTTTTAAATCTGAAAGTGTACCGTATATAAAATTATTGTCTCTCAAAAGAAAGAGTCGACTCTGAATCATGGAAACGAGTCGTTTTTAAAACAAATCCCAAGCCGTTTCATGTTGATGTCATATTATAAGAAACTAATTTTTTTTCTGACCTTGCATGCATGTCAACCTGTTGTTGGGGACTGCCAAAACCAAAATATGAACGTTTCATAACCCATAATAGGAGCACTTAAAAAAAAAAAAAAAAAAGAGCAAGCGTACCTTTAGTCCTGCAGTGTTTCCAGACTTGATGATGACGGTGGTCTCTGGAGCGCGGCTCAGCAGTGCAACAACAGACTGGCGGATTTTGGCCACTTCATGCACGTAAAACATTATCGGGTGAAAAACCAGGTGGGCAGCGTATGTGAAGACAATGACTGCATGAGGCCCACCTGCTATTGTATCAATATAATTGCTGATAGGATGCAGGTCAGTAATAGGCATTTTAGCAAATCGTAAAGGAACACCGTGTGGCCTCCAGTGAAGAATGATGTTATTTTGCATTTCCAAAGCCATCAGGGGTCCAAGTTTATAATGAGTGTGGAGGTTCAATCTTTTTATGCCTAATATAAAAGATAAAACTAGCATTAGAATCGTAGCTTGAGAAACAGGAAGGACAATTGAGTAAAAAATGACAGTGTTTTCATTTCTCTAAGTGGCACTGATGTCTCAATGTCATTGCATTAGACACAAGGTATTAAAACCAAGTAGTATCCGCAAACTTTATAAGCCTTTTTTGTAATGACAATTTTTAAGTTGAAAACCTGAAGAGCGTTTTGTCTAAAAAGTGTGCCACCTAGTTTAATATTATTTTCATCTAATGCCAATACATTCATACATTTTTGGATTAAGTGCCCATATACATTGTGTGGCTTCTGTAAGTCAATTCCTCATTTAATTTGCATTATATTTTCATGCTATTGCGTTTCAAATTAAATGACAATGACAACACAGTCATACTTGCCCGACACTGTTCTTTCTAAGTACTCAAACCACTGCCTTGAGGTAGAGTCTCCTATTAAGTAGACAATCTTGTTTTTAAGACAGTTTCCCATTTGTGCAGAACTAAACTGTTGAGTGTTGCATACAAAAGACTTCCAAACATCTTTCAAATAAAAGCCTGCAGGAACTGGTGTCATCATGCCAGTCCTACATTTCTCCATTGTGCCTATAAGGAAAGAAACATTCACATGAAAAGGCTATGTTGTAGTTATGTGAATTCTCTTGTAACTACATTTGATTTCAGATGATATCTGTTCTCTAAGAAGTGGTCTGTGTATGTTTTGACCAGTGTTGGGGAAGTTACTTTTAAAAGTGACTGATTACAATATTGCATTATTATCTCTAAAAAAAAAAATAATAATTGTGTTACTTAGTTACTTTTTATGGAATGTAATGCGTTGCATTACTTTTGCATTACTTCTTCTCATCTGGCTGGGGCTTGCTTGATTGTTTTTAATATTAAAAAATTTATTTTTGGTGAATGTAAAAACCATTTCACACCAAAAGTTAAATGAACAAGCCTCAGTCATTTTGGATTGCATGAAGAATAGGATGCAGGAGAGGAAAGTTCAACAGTACAAACACAAATGTTAAGTTCATCATAAGTTAGTTTTGCTTATTAGTATGGTTGAACTGGATCATCAAAGGTCCGGAGCAAATACATTAAAATGAGATTAAATACATGAAGGATATTTGTGTTATTTAACATATTTAATTATGAAATTATGAAAAAAAGAAAGAAACCCAAAATGTAATATATGGCATATGCCATATCTGCCATGGGATTTATATATATATATATATACAGGTGCATCTCAATAAATTAGAATGTCGAGGAAAAGTTAATTTATTTCAGTAATTCAACTCAAATTGTGAAACTCGTGTATTAAATAAATTCAATGCACACAGACTGAAGTAGTTTAAGTCTTTGGTTCTTTTAATTGTGATGATTTAGGCTCACATTTAACAAAAACCCACCAATTCACTATCTCAACAAATCAGAATACTTCATAAGACCAATAAAAAGTGAATTGTGAACCAATTTTTAGTGAATTGTTAGCCTTCTGGAAAGTAAGTTCATTTACTGTATATGCACTCAATACTTGGTAGGGGCTCCTTTTGCTTTAATTACTGCCTCAATTCGGCGTGGCATGGAGGTGATCAGTTTGTGGCACTGCTGAGGTGGTATGGAAGCCCAGGTTTCTTTGATAGCGGCCTTCAGCTCACATCTGCATTTTTGGTCTCTTGTTCTCATCTTCCTCTTGACAATACCCCATAGATTCTCTATGGGGTTCAGGTCAGGCGAGTTTGCTGGCCAATCAAGCACACCAACACCATGGTCATTGAACCAGCTTTTGGTACCTTTGGCAGTGTGGGCAGGTGCCAAGTCCTGCTGGAAAATGAAATCAGCATCTTGTCAGCCGGTCAGCAGAAGGAAGCATGAAGTGCTCTAAAATGTCTTGGTAAACAGGTGCAGTGACATTGGTTTTCAAAAAACCAGATTACATTGCACCCCAAATCATCACAGACTGTGGAAACTTAACACTGGACTTCATGCAACTTGGGCTATGAGCTTCTCCACCTTCATCCAGACTCTAGGACCTTGGTTTTCAAATGAAATACAAAACTTGCTCTCATCTGAAAAGAGGACTTTGGACCACTGGGCAACAGTCCAGTTCTTCTTCTCCTTAGCCCAGGTAAGACGCCTCTGACGTTGTCTGTGGTTCAGGAGTGGCTTAACAAGAGGAATACGACAACTGTAGCCAAATTCCTTGACACATCTGTGTGTGGTGGCTCTTGATGCCTTGACCCCAGCCTCAGTCCATTCCTTGTGAAGTTCACCCAAATTCTTTAATTGATTTTGCTTGACAATCCTCATAAGGCTGCAGTTCTCTCAGTTGGTTGTGCATCTTTTTCTTCCACACTTTTTCCTTCCACTCAACTTTCTGTTAACATGCTTGGATACAGCACTCTGTGAACAGCCAGCTTCTTTGGCAATGAATGTTTGTGGCTTACCCTCCTTGTGAAGGGTGTCAGTGATGGTCTTCTGGACAACTGTCAGATCAGCAGTCTTCCCCATGATTGTGTAGCCTAGTGAACCAAACTGAGAGACCATTTTGAAGGCTCAGGAAACCCTTGCAGGTGTTTTGAGTTGATTAGTTGCTTGGCATGTTGCCATATTCTAATTTGTTGAGATTGTGAATTGGTGGGTTTTTGTTAAATGTGAGCCTAAATCATCACAATTAAAGAACCAAAGACTTAAACTACTTCAGTCTGTGTGCACTGAATTTATTTAATACACGAGTTTCACAATTTGAGTTGAATTGCTGAAATAAATGAACTTTTCCACGACATTCTAATTTGTTGAGATGTACCTGTATATATAACTTGCAATTTCCTGTTATAACGTCAGAATTGCGAGAAACAAACTCGCATAAACCAATCTGTAGATAATAAACATAAAATGAGAACTTAAGCCTAATGCTTGTTTTCCACAACTGAATTTAAACTTCTTTTGAAACAGGAAATGAGATGGTCAAAATGTACTCTGACCATATGTAAACATACCATTGGCTGCAGTGTTGGAAAGGACATTTAAGATTTGTTTGTCTCCGCTAATAGCAACATTTGTTAGTTTCCTGTGGAGAAAAAAAATGATACAATTTGCAATCTGCCGTTTTATTTTTACCCTTCTGCAATTATTCATTTTGAATCATTACCCACATTGCGAAAAGTTGCTTCTCAAAAAGATTTAATGGGTTTTCCAAATGTCCGTGTGAGTGATGAACCAGTCTGTCACAGGAAACTTTCTTTGGTCTCTCGCACTGCCACACTGTCCCTGTTTTTGTGTCCTTATAGTCACAGCAGCAGTCGCCTTTCCTCCAACTTCCATCTGTACCCCACTTAAGATTACATTCTACTACTTCATGGATCCTGGTTTTATTGGGTCCTGATCCTTCAAAGTAGCCACTATAGTGGCTGCGTGGGAATGAAGAGTCCCTGTATTTTTTAAGAATCTGCACAACCTCACTGGAGTGCTCTAGACGTACAAAAACTTGTGCCTGACCTTCCCAGGGCAGAAGAAGAGCAACAGAGTAAGTCCCATTATGATGATCCACAACCTCGCCATACACACTCGCCTTCAAGAAGAACGGAAAAGAACAAGCGTAATGCAGAAAACTAATGTCTGTTGGAAAATACATTTTTTAAGCTGTTAAGCCTAAACACAATATGCTATATTTTGAAAATTTTACACACAAATCCAAGAATTGCACACACCAAATACAAAATGCCTCACATCTTTTGCAAAATGAAGCACTGCATTCAAAATCTCATAAACACATCTCAAAAGCAAACATTTATCTTACGTTGGGCAAACACCTTTGCCATAACATTAGATTTGTATATATCATATACACAGTTCTTCAAAGCTCTTTTTGAGCTCCTATGCTCATTTTTGTACTAGATCGAAAGTAATTGGCAGAGAGATGTTGAAAAATTCACAGTAAACTCAAAAGAAAGATTGAAACCAAACATTTTTTTTTTTTTTAACTGTAAGCATTTGTGGTTGTGAATACAGTATTTCACAGTACGAAAGAAAAGAAAAACATCAACCATGTGTAGTTGGACAGAAACCAAACATAATTAACCAGTCTGATGAATTAGTGTGGCATTTTGATTGGTTGTGTTAAAAAAAAGAAACATACTTCCTGTTAGATTGTTGTGTGTTACATAGAGAATTGTGTGTTGTGTTTTGCAAAAAGTGTTTTATGAAATTGAAAACTGAGTAAAATGCCGATAATTAGTACTGTATATGGTTTTGCAGATTTAGTGTGTGGTTCTGGTATTTGAGTGTCAGGTTTCTGAAATTGTGTGACAAGTAAAGATGTTGTGTGTAAGCAGTTAAAACAAAACAAAAAAAACTGTAACATGACAATTGTCTGGTTTTTCATAGAAAAAAAATGTATTTAAAAATAATATTATAAAATAACACACCTTTAGGTCTGTGTTGAAAAGTTTTGCTTGAAAAAAGTCTCCTCCATATCTTTTCTGGTTCTTGTTGTGGTCTCTGGCTGTGATAGAAACATGGATCTTTTCTCCCACTTTGTAGCTCTCTTTGAGTCCCACAATAGAGAAAGTTGAGTGGGCTGCACTTGTGGTCTGATTCAGGTGAGTGATTTCTTGATCTGGAATAGGCCAGTCAATAGCCTTCTGTAGTCTTTCCCACTCCTCATCGCTGATTCCCACGTCAAACACAGATATTATGGGTGAATTGTTATTCTGAAGAGCTGGTTTAGGTCTGGGGGCCTGAAATTGTTTGGTGTTGATCCCACCATTCAATGCCCATAGAGCCTGAGAGAGGACCAGAATATCATTCACACCAAATTCCATTTATTTCTATGCGTAAATGTTTAATGTTCATTGTAGATACAGATACTTTCTGGATAGTTACAGTATGTGGATCTGTAGGCGTACACAAACTGTGAATGGGTTAGGTTCAAAAGCATCAAGTAAAGAGTTTCCTTTAAACAAGAAGTCAGAAACTAAGAGCAAGTTGCCTGTGTATATTTGTGCATCAAACATGCCATCTGCTTCCCCACTACTATGAGAGTGCTTAATTTTGAGAGTAAAAATACCTTCTATCCCAGCTTACAGGTGCAGTAAGTGATTTCTGATAAGCAGTGTTGTTATTTGAGATGGACAGTCAAACAAACACAGCCTTCCTTTCATTGCTCCACCCAGTAATGAACATGTTACACTACCCAGGCATCAGACAATTAAAGAGGACACTCCTTCGCATGTGTGGAGCAGTTAGATGTGATGTGCACACAAGTTATTTAGCATGATTAAGCAAGAAATAACAATTTTAATAAATCCAAAAGCAATACAAATTGATTTCAATCCATTATTTAATTGTTATTCCACATGCTGCCCAACACTGTCCTCTGAACAATGTGTTATTTAAAGACTATGAAAGCATATGAATGTATGTGCAAAAAAGAGGTTAATGATTAAAGTCAAGTGAATAATTAAAGTATTGCATTGGAGTTGGGATGACAGGAAGAGCAATTTATGCTATTCAAAGACATTCAACAGCTATATTTAGCCTATTTATTTGCTTTTATTCAGGTGATCAGTCATATTTCTCTAAAACTAAAATCAGTACTGGAAAACAAGTCCTCCACAATATGTTTAGGCAAACATAAAAAGTCATTGATTCTTGCTAAAGCCTATTGATTTAAATATTTAAAACAACACTTACAGCAGTTACACAAATTTGTGCTCACATTCAAATTCTGCATTTTGTTTGTTAAATTCAGATTTAGGAGTTGAATTGGAATTTAAAATGCATTCTCCATTCAAATTGAGTTGAACACCACCAACCCCGCTGTCTTGTTTGGCAGAAATAAAACGCTTGTTTATTTGATCATTATTTTAACATCTGCTTTCAAATGTCTTACAAACTTACCAAACAGAACGATGTCCAAACAAAACAAGCCAGTAGTAATGCATATTGTCCTAACCTGCAGACTGATAATACATGGGCATTTTCAATTTGCATATCCTTAAAAACATGAAACCACTGACACATAAGATGACAAATGTAATAATGTATATACACTTCAGATTACCTGGTGCCATTGATTTCTTCGTGGATGGTGTGACCATGGCTAAGTCTGTCGTTCTCCTATTTTATGTCAGCTTGTGAGTGAAGAACATGGTGGTATAGCTCTAAAAACAAGGTCTTCCCAGAAAATATATGACATGCGGTTGAACGAACACGGCTGTCCTCTGTAACAGCTTTTTCCCTTTCTTTGTTTGATTTCTACATGAATGTAGATTAAGGAAGATACAGTATTCTTGCTCACGGAAGTAAGAGCAAGGGTTTATCGACAGAGCAAGGGTTCAGCAGGAGTGTAAACACCATGGCACTGCCATAACGTAATTACTCTTTTATTGCAAGGGAAATATACCACAAGGAACTTTGATAAAAATATTTAGTGACATGGGAATGGCTAGAGCTGTGAACTGCTGTCACTGAGCGTTACCTTTTTAAAAAGCCTTGTACCTTATTTACCTCTAAGGATGCATAGTAGTATTTTAAAGGTACATACTAGTACCTAAAATGTACATATTAATTACTAAATGGTACATATGGTGCAATTTGATCAATTGTTGAACAGTTTCAAAACTCTTAAGTGCAAAAATCCAAACTGATCACAGTTTCCAACACCGCTAGTCAGTCTGTCAAAACCAGATGTCATGTTCATTACATTTCCTTTTAGATTTATTCATTTATCAAATGCTTTTATCCAAAGTGATTTACATGTGAGGAGTACAAGCAATTGATGGTAAAGAAGCAAAAAAACAAAATCAAGAAGTACCCATAATACAAAGTTTCAGACATTTTCCAGAAAAGTACAAGCTTCAAGCGGGAGGAATTAAAGAAAAGTGAAAGTACAGAGTTTTTTTTTTTTAGTAGGATGCATTACAGTTGTTTTCAGTCAATATACTTGTTTCAAAACACAAGGTATTTATAATGTATAATGAGAACAGAACGTTTTGTTTGATCACTGAAACACAACAGTATTTCAATTTTTAATTTAGTACTTTTAACAATCAGCTCATTCAACAGCAAACAATGTAAGATACATGTTTCAAATCAGTCATGTTGCTGAATTAAAAATGTTACAGTAATACGGGCTACAGCAGCCCCATTATAAAACACTTACTTTACCTAACTTATGTAATTGACATAATGCATAAAACCCATAAAGTTTGCAATTTGTAAAAAAAAAAAAAAAAAAAAAAAAAGCTCAAAAGAGAAATGTATATAAATAATTACAAGTAAAATAATTAATTACAATTATTTACACTACTGTGCAAAAGTCTTGGGCATGTTAGTATTTTCACCCCAAAGAATGGTGTTCGGCCAGTTATTTCTATCTTTTGCTGTAGTATGTCAATAGAAAATAACAGTTTACATTTCCAAACATTCATTTTGCCATTAATTTGAATAATCTAGTGAGATTTTTGAATGCACAAGCAGTCTGACAACAGCCGGTGCTCCACATGGAGATCTGATCTCACCATCATCAAATCTGTCTGTGATTACATGAAGAAACAGATGAAACTGAGACAGACTAAATCCAGAAGAACTGTAGCAACGTCTTCAAGATATTTCAAGAACCCTGCCTCCAAAGCTACAGTACTGTGAGAAGTTTCAGGCACTTGTGTAAATATGCTGTAAGGATGCTTTCAAAAATATTGTCATAAATGGATTTTATTTATCAATTAACTTCTATTAACTAAATCAAATCGATAATTGGTGTGACCACCCTTTGCGTTTAAAACAGCTTTTGCCCTCGGTGCACTTGCACATTGTTTTTCAGGTAGCTTTGCAGGAAGGTTTCTTCAAGCGTCTTGGAGATACGGCCACAGTTCTTCTGGATTTAGTCTGTCTCAGTTTCATCTGTTTCTTCATGTAATCACAGACAGATTTGATGATGGTGAGATCAGATCTCCATGTGGAGCACCGGCTGTTGTCAGACTGCTTGTGCATTCAAAAATCTCACTAGATTATTCAAATAAATGACAAAATGAATGTCTGGAAATGTAAACTGATATTTCCTACTGACACACTACAGTAAAAGATAGAAATAACTGGCTTAAAACCCTTTTTGAGGTGAAAATACTAATGTGCCTAAGACTTTTGCACAGTACTGTATATCAGCTGCCAGAAGCAACTAGCAGAATTAATATCACCATCAACTAATCTCTTTGTCCAGTGAACATTCAGTATCATTTCATAACAACGCTAAGAAATGTAATTTTCATGGCCACGGAAAACACCTTTCTTACAGAACTAATGCATTAGAGGATGTAACAAGATCGGATTGCTAAAGGGACTTTGTTTTGCAAGCAGTGACAATCAGAAACTCATGTAATTTGTGCACATTTTTTACGCACATAACCAGTCTAAACAAACGAACATATAATCACTCATACATGGGGAAAAGGGCTAGTGGAAATTAATGAATGAAATGTTTAAAGAAACGGTGAATGAAGCTATGGAAATGAGTCAGTTTAACCACCTGAACAGAAACTATCAGTGCCGTTTTACAGCTTACAGCTTACATTAAACCTCTGTTTCCTTTAGTTACATGAACAATACTTGCATTGCCTTGGCCGTTGAATGAGCATCCGGATGTAGTTTCAGGTGAAAGTCTCGATGGTTCAACAGTTCAGGGGTGTTGGAGTTGCAATCGAGTTTTTTCGGGTTGAAAAGTGACTGGTTGCACCTTTGAAGTCCTGCCGAGGTGGAGGAGGTCCCGCAGCGCAGCGAGTAAGAGCAGTAAGAGAGGGTCACTGATGTGAAACCTTTTAACTTTTAGCAACGTCACACCTTCTGAGTTGGGCTTGACCAATGGGAAAGGTCTAATTTCAGAGGAAAGACCTTTGTTTGAAAGCTGACTCATTTGAGTGATCAGAGTGGGCAGGCAGTTTGGTGGCCCTCTGTTCTTTCATTAGTGTATCAAGAGTCACGCTGAAGTTATAAAGATGTTGTATGCAGATGTAGAGCATCATTCAAGAAATAAAGATATGATCATTTTAATAGGAAACTCTTTTATAACAACACAATTTAAAATGTGCTGAAATGTTTGAAAAAAAGTACATTTTTGATGATCTGTTCTGAGAGAGTTTGGAATGGTTTTTTGTTGTTTGTTTTGTTGTTGTTGTTTTTTTGTTTGTTTGTTTGTTTGTTTGTTTGTTTGTTTATTTTGCACATAAATAAAATAAAAACCCAGCTAATTGGGTTGTTTATTTAACCCAGCATACTGGGTTGATGTAAGTCAGATAATGGGTCGATTCATTTTTACTAGTACTAGCTCATTTTTTACTTCATACATGAAGTAATGTTTACAGATTAACTTGTAAAATATGCCACACAACCACAGATTTGCATGATAATGTCACAGGTTGGTGATACAAACTGCACGTGCATGAAGGAGATCAACGAAAAGTCTTTTAATAAGATAAATCCAGGAGAACAGGCACGGAAACCAACTTAACACTGACAGAGAACGGACAAATACTAAGGGAGAACTGAGGGCTCATAAGCAGGAACCAAACAAAGGGAACTAATGGGATAATTAACAAGACACAAGGTGAACAGAATAAACAGACTGGGGAAAATAGGTCACAGGGAAACACAGAGACAGGAAACCACAGACATGTAACAGATAACTTCCTGGAATTGTATTCGGTGGGGAAAGGATAAGACAGAAGCAACACTCGTTTAGGTGATTCACACTGTATGTATATAGTATATACTACTAAGGAAGATGTAACTAATCAGTATGTAATACAATTTTATGATTGTGTTAAGCAACAGTTAGCTAATCAATAACTAATGTATTATTTCATACCTCCTTAAGAACTACTATTAATTATCTACTAGTTAAGGTTCAAGAAAAATAACTGTGAAGTAACTACTAATGAATAGTCATACACAATTACATTGAGTTGTAACCCTCTCATATAAATGTTATTAGCAGTAGTAGTAGTAGTATGAAAATGCAATATTAATACATTTTATAGAGGTTTTGCCTGTGTAGTGAATTGTTTTGTGAGTGTGTTTTGTAAGAAATCAGCTTCAGATAGGAACCCCACCACCACTCCAGTGCCTTGCGATAACTTACCTTAGTTTTTATATTTTATATACAGTACTGTATGTGTGCCTCCTCACCATATACCACATTACCATTAATTCAATTCCTGTGTGTAAGGCAAGGACTGAGGGAAAATGAAAATACAGGTAACCCATTAGTAATTAATAAAGAATTATCAAATAATTCTGCAGGACTTATTTCGAACCTGAAACAGTAGGCCTATTCTAAAGTGAAAATATAGTGAAACCTATAGTAATTAATTAAGAATTATCAGATAATTCCACAGGAATTACTTAGAACCTGAAACAGTATTCTAAAGTGAAAATATAGGGAACTCATTAGTAATTAATAAATAATTATCAAATAATTCTGCAGGACTTATTTCGAACCTGAAACAGTAGGCCTTCTAAAGTGAAAATATAGTGAAACCTTTAAGTTGGATAGTTATGGCAAGACAGTGGAGTTGGGGTTCCTTTCCGAAGCAGATTTCCTACAGAACATGCGCACAAAGCAATTATTTACCATACAGGCAAAAACATAAGGGGTGAAAACCAGAAAGGCGTAAGTGACATTTCACCAACTTTACAGGAGGGCCAAAACAAAAATTTACCATAGGTTGATCTGACTTTGTGCACTGATTTCAATCGTTTATAATAAAAATTTGTACACTCATGGATGACAGTATACTTTTGCCAGTAGAAAGTTCTCATCAAGAGCTTTCATTTGATGTATATATATATATATATATATATATATATATAATATCTCCATTTCACCCAAAATGTCACTTACACCCTTCTGGTTCTCACCCCTCGTTATGCACAATTATAGTAATGAGTCCTTTTGGGTGTGAAACAAACAAAATGCATATTTAATTTCTATTATAGGCCAATAATAGTAGTAATGGACTGTAACGCAGTTGCTACTGTGGTAGTACTTTGTACTTGTCCTTTACTTAACTCATTTTAAAAATGAGTAGGCCTAATAGAGTAATATTTTATTGGGCTATCTGTACTTTTACTCAAGTACTTGATTTGTGGGCCTCAACCTATTTGCGTATAACTGTTCAGTAGTAGTTATTTCATCGTTATTTTTCTTGAACCTTAACTAGTAGATAATTAATATTAGTTCTTCAGGAGGTATGACAGAATACATTAGTTATTGATTAGCTAACTGTTACTTAACACAATCATAAAATTGAATTACATACTGATTAGTTAACACATCTTCCTTAGTAGTTAACAGTAGTGAGTTAAGTGTTAATGAATAATTACCTGTTAGTTCTTCAATAATTCCTTATTAGTTATGCAGTAAGTAAGAAACAGTATTTTAAAGTGTTACCAATGATTTTATAGATAAAACTAAATGTACACAAACCTGTATTTCACCAAAGAAATACATTAATTAGACAGTGCTTAGAACTGCTCTCTCCAGGAAGCGGATGCAAAATTATGTCTGACCCAGGATCTGAGTAAAACAAAAACTAACGCAAACACTGGGTTGTTATGTCTGACCCGGGACCAGGGTAACACTAAAACTTCCCAAAAACTGAAAAAATAACCCCAAAAATGACCCAAATAGCTCAACCCAGCATTTGAGTTAAAAAATAACTCAGGATGTTTTAGAGTGTACTCAGTCGTGTACCTAAAGGTTATAGAGTCGGACTTGTGACCCAAAGGTTGCAGGTTTGAGTCTCAGGTCCGGCAGGGATTGTAGGTGGGGGGAGTGAATAACCAGCACTCTCTCCACCCTCAATACCACGACTGAGGTGAGACCCTTGAGCAAGGCACCAAACCCCCAACTGCTCCCCGGGCGCCGCAGCATTGGCTGCCCACTGCTCCGGGTGTATGTTCACTACTGTGTGTGCACTTGGATGGGTTAAATACAGAGCACAAATTTCAAGTATGGGACGCCACACTCCTTTCCTAAAATTTATGAAAATAAGTAAATCTTTTTTTTTTCTTTTTTTTCTTTTTTTTTTTACTGTAGATATCCTTTTTACAGTGTAATTAGATATTTATGTACCAATTAATTAATTAACTACACGCACTTACTATATAGGGTTAGGATTAGAGTTTGGCTTAGGATTATTTGCATGTATACATATGTATACATAACAATTATTGTGTATACAAAATTATAATTATGCATAACTAAGTGTTATTATAATAGTAAGTAGGCTGCACGTAACGTGTAACAAGGACACCTTAAAATAAAGTGTTACCATAAAGGCCTTTTCAAACTGAATGTGAAAATCGGCGTGAATGTTTGGCGCGATGACGCTTTTGAATCAAAATAATAGATCCCTAATGGGGCTATTCACACCAAGCGCAATCATTCATGGCGTGAAAAAGCAAAGATTTTTTTCCCTATCGCTCGGCATTGAAACAGACCATCCAATTAGATTTGAGCTTAGATCACATGCCAGAGGCAGCTCCTAAAACAAACACGGAAGAAGAGTATCCCTGTAGAGAGAAGAGAGTGGATGCTGAGTTATTGTTATTGTTAATATTTGAGGACAGATTTATTCTCACATGTTCTTTATACAGAATATCATTTCTATTAATTCTCCACTAAATTAAATGAAGAGCACCATCTGTTTTATTCCACGAGCGCAAGTGTTATGTCTCTTCCGTGGCTCGGTACTCTTTCAACTCGTTTTTTTCGAGCAAGAGACTGTACAACATTCACGTTACATGATTTGACTGATTTTTACATAGAAAGGGCGAAAGTGCACCGCATAAAAGAAATGATCGTTCATGTTTTCATAACCGCTAGCCAAATTCAAAAACGAAACTAAAATTAAATAATCTTTGCGAGCAAGATAAAGGATGTTTATGACACATGACAAGCAGATAGCGATCAGTCCATTATTAAACATACAAAGAGTGCATGTCTGCCTATTATAGAATCAAAATCCATTTTAGATCACAATCAGAAGTTATTACAAGCACTCGATGATGATTTAAAGTGGGGTTTGAGCAAAAACATTAATAAATACATTCATTTTGAAATGTAGCTTGATGCTAATTGTATATCTAAAGGGTCTAATTATATTTTCAGATGTATTCTTGTAAGCATTATGGATATTTGTGTTCTGATGAAGAACCAAAAGTTGTTTATCTTAACTTAATGCTGTATATTGAGCGGACGATTTAAAAGCCATATACGAGATACACAGGCTACATGAAGAAAAACTGCATTGCTGGTTGGCAATTTGCAATTGCAATTCGCCTCGCTTTTTCTCACTACGTTCAGTGTTAAACGGCCTTAAGAGCTGAATTACAATAACAAACATGTAAGTTTTCTTCTTGCTTGTGGAAATTGATTTCACCAAAAAAAAAAAAAAAAGTAACCGGATTGCAGGTGAGAACCAACCGGTGATCAAACCGGCTTGCTCCGGTAGAGGAAGAATAATCATATTCAATTGTTTTATTAGCTCATAAAATGTGTTTGTAAAGCTGCCCAAGAATGGGCTGTTTCCCGACTGTTATCAAAGTCTTACATTACAACTAGAGATTAGTTGTGCCAGATCCTGCAGGAACAGGACCTCGCAGGTTTTGACTGTGTTCACCTATGGCAACAAAACAAACAAACCATGGACTTGCTGAGCATGTAGCTTCCCATGCGTTTGTAAACAACTGAGATGCATTGCAAAAGTCATCCAAACTCTCACTCAGGACCAAAAAGAGAAAGTAGCATCATTTCTGCCCACAAGGCAATTTGTAGACAAATCAGTGTGTTTGAGGCAATGTCCGAGCATCCAGGATACTACACTGAACTTTGCCAGAGGGGAAATGGGTCTAACTCTTTCATCACACTGAAGGGAGGGAAACCCAGTGACAAAATCCTTAACCAGAGGCAGTTTTTCCTAAGTTTGGTTAAGAACTTGGAGCACCATATGTTATCACAAGGGGGTGGTTGCCAGATAAACTTGACATAACAAGATTATCAAGGAGTTGAAGGTGTTTCATGGACAGTACTGGCCTGAGAACATTGGTGCAATGTATAGAGAGACTGAAGATAAATAGTGCACAGTCATTAATTATTTAAACCATAAATCCATTTAAACTGCAAATGCGTTTTCCTTTACAATGACATGTTTGCATAATTTACATGCTTTAAGGTGTTTTTCAACCATTAAGCCTCATTGTTTCTGTTTTAAGGAAGACAGTAAAGAAGTTAATTGGTACTAATCTGGGCTTCATTTCCCAAAAAGCATTGTAATCCTAAATTGACCATAGCTCTATTGATGACAATTGGTTCTACGATCAATTTAGGTTTAGGATGCTTTTGGGAAACGCTGTCCTGGTTTGTATAAACGGGACATGTTGCACTTACACTTTTTTTTTTTTTTTTTTTCTAACTGCTTACACATATTTTCAATACTTTGCCTCTTTTTTTTTCCAAACTTTACACACAAATCCAAGAATTACAGTTTTTTCCAACTGCTTACACACAAAATCTTTTCATGTCACACGATTTTTGAAACCTCTCACTCAAAGTGCAAAACTACACACCAAATCTCCAAAACCATAAGCTATTTCTCAGCCTTTGACTCAGTTTTCAATTGCATAAAACACTTTTTTCAAAACACTACACACAATTCTCTACCTAAAACACAAAAATCTAACAGGAAGTGACTTGCTTTCCTTTTCCAAACACAACCAATCAAAATGCTACACTTATTCACCAGGTCACACACACACAC
>JAFVLL020037702.1:66017-143734 GCA_021397915.2 Tor tambroides | reverse complement strand
GTATTTATATTCTATTATATTTCTGTTGCATTATATAAGGAGAAGAATTATATAAGATCATTGCAAGTAAATTAATAAATAAATTAGCAAATTAATAACAATAAATACATTAAGGGTTAAATAGTGAGAAAATTACACTATATTGCTCCATTGTGTTGTGTGTTTAATTATTTATCTATCTATTATTAAAAGTAGCCTATATTTCATTATATACATAAAATATTAATAAATATTAAATAAATAACTGTATAAATAAATTAGTAAATAAAATAAACATATAGCTATTGCCCTCCATTGTATAAATTGTTTATTTATATTTATTTATAATTCATTTATATTGTTTTGTGCAAATATACATGTATTTATTTATGTATTATTCACGTTTTTATGTGTTTATTTTTTAATTTGTGTAGGTTTGGTCTTTAACAGGCATTTGAAATAACACAAACAAAAATAATTTTGTTGTCAAATATGTATTCTCGTCCTCTTTTGTATGGCAGTGGAGGAGTTCAGTTGTAAATAATGTAAGTATACGTGTTAATGGCGATGGGTCTTTAAAACGAGAATAGAAATAATACTTAAAAAATAAACAAATCACCCTACCGCGCTGGTAAAAATACCAGACTGGACTCAAAACAGCTGACCCATCTTAGGAAGGGAAATCGGATTCACCGCTGCAAATACTATGACGTAAATGCAGTAGAGTACTTTTCATTAGACAACAAGAGACTTGGGAGTGCGAAGGAGCCAATCAGAATCAACAGGGTGGGGCTGTTGCACTGAAAACCTTCCTCTTTGGAAATGGGAAGGGCTTTCAGCAACTTAAAGGGTCATATATGACGACAATCTAAATATTGCATTATTAGGACTTACAAACATACTATGAATACATTCATATGGAAGACTTTGGCTTATCTTTAACCCTTCACATTACATTCTACAATAATGTATTACTCTACTCCATCAGTTTTAAACAACAGATGTTCTTCATATTCAATGCAGATCCCTGATGTCTTTGTTTGGTCTGATTCCTTATTAAATTCCAACGGAATAAAGCTACTGGATTACACAAAGCATGTGTATGTAGTGTGTTAGATGTGAACTGGGGGCTGAGGCTGTGAATACTGCATGTCAGTTGTACAGCTGCACAGGGCACTGTGCCATTGGGTGGGGTGTCCTGAGAGGAAACAGTTCCGATTCTGTTGAATGAGCCTCACACTTCATATGCGTCCCATGAACAAGCACTGTAGAGACCCAGCCTGTGCAAAAACATAAAATAATTACATTATTATGATATTTTGTTACCTTTAATTTGATATCAAGGGAGTTTAGCTATAATGCATGCACTTTTGCAAATATTGAACATTTATTATGCATGCATAAATAAAACACAAAAAAATACAATACAAAAAATAAAAAGTAACAGTCTCACTTAATACCAACTTTAAGTCTTTATAGCTTATTTAAATGTTAATTCATTGTAGATAATTTAAAACAGCTTAGTGCATGCTATTATTTTATTATATAGCCTAAGTGTAATCTACTAATTATACTGACCTGAAGAATATGCATTGAAACTATTTCAGAGATGCAAAATTAAAAACTAAAAAGTTTTCAACTGTGATGTTTATTTTATTTTATCTCATTAATTACCATGCACACTCATTAACTTTATATTATGTGTTTGTTCTTGTTTTATACGTTCTTGTACTCAGGCTAATGCAAATAAAGTTTTTGTGGAGGGGGAAGGAAAAGTATGAAATAATCACAAACGTGCATTGCATCATAGACTGATCTTAATTTATTTTGCATTTCATGCATCATATTTATATTGTTAAACTTTGTGTTTAATTTCGTAATGTAATTATTTAATATGATTGTACTTTGTGTTATATTCTTCTCGCAACAAATAAGTTGCGAGAAAAAAAAACTCACAACAGTAAGACACGTGATCACGTCGACACGCCCCTTCCTTAAACCCATGACTGGCGGAAAGCTTTCAACCAATCAGCGAGCTCCAGGTTTAAAGATGGCGTCTTCCGTCAGCTGTAGGACTGTATCAGTGTTGTTTTTTCTTATATTATTCATATCGGTTCATTGTACAGACACTAAACCAAAGAAGAAGAAAGACATTAGGGATTATAATGATGCGGATATGGCCAGACTGCTGGAGGAGTGGGAGGTATGAACGAACTGAGGAACATATTGCTGCAATCATTCGGTCATGTGTCTCTCGCTATAAAATACCATGGTAACCGCCGAAATACTATCGTTGCTACTGCAAAACCATAGTAAACGATTATGGGATCTCGATCTTCGGTCATTTAGTTTATTTTTGATGCATATTTGTGTTAATATGAGCTCTGCGCTTTATTTGTAGTAACGGTAACTTAACTGTCATGACTAGTATTTTGACGGAAACGGTTCTTACTATGGTAACATAAAGTGTATTTCACACTGTCAAATTTTCTTATAGTTATTTTTAGTTATTTCTGTACGCATTATTTAAAATGAAGTTTTTCACAATATGTCAAATGTTTTATTCTTGTATTTAATTGTCTTATACTTATTTTGCATGTATATTGCATACGATAGATAGATAGATAGATAGATAGATGTGACAGTCAGACACTTGCGTGGGAATGAAAGGGTGGTATGATTGGTGGATATCTTGCAAAGTTTAGCAGATTCACACATTTTATAAGGACACTCCTTGAGTCAAAGGTTGCCTTTAAAGAACAGAAATCAGCCAGACAGTGTCACAGTCATTTAAAAGGTATTAAAGTATGCAGAGATGACATAAGTTAAAGCTATTGAAATACTACCTGCATACATTTGCATTTAGAATCTACACTGAACGCATTGCGTTGGAGTTTGAAAATATTTAATATTATACACTATATTGCCAAAAGTATTGGGTCGCAGTACAGGTTTGTCTACTTTAGTCATTTCTATGAGTACAAATCTTAATGTTAAAGCATATAATGATATTCTAGGAAATTGTGTGCTTCTAATATTATAGCAACAGTTTGGACAGGACCCTTTTCTATTCTAACATGACAATGCCTCTGTGTATAAGGCAAGGTTCAAAAAGAAAATGATTGATTCAGTCAGTGTGGAAGAAATTGACTGGTCCTAATCCCAGTTGAACACTGGCTCTGGTGTGACTGTAAATGCAGACCTTGGGCCAAAAACTCATCACCAAACACCAATGACTTGTACATATGGGTACAGTCATTTGAGACACTTACAAAACTGTTGCAACAGAGATGGAAATACAATTTTTAAATACATGAATTATGTTCCCATCGTTGTTGCCACAGATTTGGAAGTGCATTTTTCTGTTCTAAAGAAGGGGGTGTCCCAATACTTTTGTCTATATAGTGTATGTACAAGTCATTGGTGTTTGGTGATGAGTTTTTGGCTCAAGGTCTGCATTTACAGTCACACCAGAGCCAGTGTTCAACTGGGATTAGGACCAGTCAAGTTCTTCCACACTGACTGAATCAATCATTTTCTTTTTGAACCTAGCACACAATTTCCTAGAATATGATTATATGCTTTAACGTTAAGATTTGTACTCATAGAAATTACTAAAGTAGTCAAACCTGTTCAGTAGAAGGGGGCGACCCAATACTTTTGGCAATATAGTGTATGTAAGCCTATAAAATGTTTACAGTTTAAAGTTTTAAATGGTAAATATTTAAAGTTTGAAAATCAAGTTTGAAAATAAATCAAATTTATTGAAAATTAGTTATTAATGTCACTCTAATATCGTTATTGCATTTTTCCTTCTTGCGTGACATCTAACAGTAATTTAAGTTTTGGCATTTTATCTTAAAAAGACAGTTTCTTTCTGCAGTGATTGACATCTTTTTATTTATTACAGAAAGACGATGACATCGAGGAGGGCGACTTACCTGAGCACAAACGGTCTTCTCCACCCATCGACTTCTCTAAAATAGATGCGTCCAAACCAGAGGAGCTCCTGAAGATGTCCAAGAAGGGAAGGACCCTGATGGTGTTTGCCACCGTGTCAGGAAACCCCACAGAGAAGGAGACGGAAGAGGTCACCAACCTGTGGCAGGGAAGCCTCTTCAATGCCAACTTTGATGTTCAGAGGTAACAACCATATTCCTATGCAGATGTGTCCATTTTAAAGATATTGATCGACTGTCAAAGCAGCTATATTATACTGTAGGTTCATATCTGGGTGACGTCAGGTGTAGATATTTCATAACAGGATAAATGAAATGTAAAGCAGCTCCAAAAATGATAATAGTGTCATTATTTAGCTTCAGTCAGTTCAGTGTTGATTCAGCTGTATGAAAGTGTGTAAACTGTTTGAACATAAAGTCTTGGAAATGTTTTTTTAGAAAGTTCATTTTAATGAACTGATTCAAAATAATTTGCAGATTGATTTGAATTATCACTCAGTTGTTCTTCTGGAATCCCTAAGCTGCATTTTGTCTTCTTTTTGTAGTGCAGTAATATCTAAAATATCTAAAAATCCAAGAGACACATTTTCTTAAGAAGCTACGCTGACTAGTTTTCAGAGAATCAGTCTTTAATATAAGTGTATTTTGTCATACTGCACAGGTAGAAATTTTCACTTGATTTTAAATATAACCAACTTTTTAAAAAAGTGAAATAATCTGGTGTTGCTGAATGACAAAATACAGTTACATTGTTTCGAATCTATGAACTCTGAGTCTTAATAACTGAAATTGATCTTGTTGTAAACTGATCTGGTTTCAAAGATATTTAGATGTTTTAAAAGGAAAACAAGAATGTGATTTTATTACAGTGTAAATACTGCCTTTATTATTATGTGTAGTTTGGGAAACTACAGTTTGATCCCAACACTGGTTAATTAAAACCTTTTATTATTATTGATTAATTTTCATACTTGAAATAAAATAAACATTAACTGAAATAAAATTAAATCTAAAAAGCTTTTTTTTATTTTCATTAGTTGCCAAGGCAGTGTTTCTCATTTTCATTTAGCTTAACATTAAGTACTAAAATAACTAAAACTGAAATAGAATTGAATAAAAATCATAGACATATTTATAAAAAAAAAAAAATCTACTAAAAATGACAAAAACAAATAAAATATGACTAAAACTTTAAAATAAAAACGATTCAAAATATTAATAAAAACTAGCATAGTATCAATTTTGTACTTTTTTTTTGGCCTCTTAATGTTTTTCCCCAGGAATTAGCATACTTTTCTTTTTTCTTTTTTTTCTTTTTTTTAACAAAGCTGACAGCAGTCAGTGAAGAACATGTTTGATATGAAATATTAGACATGTGAAGTGTGAAGAAAAATGAAAAATCAAGGAAAATAGCATTTGAGAACAAAACATTTCTACTGTTTTATTATTGTATTTTATCAAACCATGCATCATTTCCAATCAAGCTGTAATTTTGTTAATTTATGCAAAGAAGTGTAAAATTATTATTTAATTGTGTGTTTTGTACACATAAATAAAGCTAGGCAAATATCTATAGAAGGACAAAGGACTCAAAGGACTTTTTTGTCATTTTATTACAAAAAAAAGATTTATTTTGGTTGATTGAATTTAAGTTCCAGGATAGATTGTGAGATGTGATAAAATTGACATTCTTAATGTTTAAAGGGGAAAATAAAATTGCAAAAGTGAAAAGGTTTTAGCAGAGTTTTTTTTTTTTAAGAGTCTATAGAGTGTTGTGATGCTAGAAACAAATGAAGTATCTAAAACTGATGCATTAAGAAGTAGATTTGAATCAGAGCTTCTGTGTGTCACAACCCTCCATTTGAAGCTCTCCTTCTCTTGAAATGCTCTTTGGCGCTCTGTCACCAATCACTATAATCACTGTTTGTATCTTTCTCATCAGATTTGTGGTGGGATCCAACCGTGTCATCTTCATGCTGCGTGACGGGAGCTACGCCTGGGAGATTAAAGACTTCCTGATCGCTCAGGACCGCTGTGAGGATGTGACCGTGGAAGGGCAGGTGTACCCTGGGAAAGCGGCCAAGAAAGATGCCAAGGGGAACGAGCAAAACGAGACCAAGAAGAAAGGAGACAAGAAAGCAGCCAACCGAGCAAATAAAAGCAAGCAGGAGCTTTGATTCGTGAGCCTCAAAGGCACAGGGTTTTAATGGGACTGAAGGAGCGTTTCTCTAACAGGTGTTACTAGGTACTTTGACACACAAGTTGGTGTCAAATCAGCAATCTTTGTTTCAGTTTCTTTGATCTGTTGTACTGTAACTCAACTTATTTTTTCACACTCTGAATCAAAGAATAAACCACTTTTATAATTACGTGTCACGCACTGAATTATTTGCAGTTGGTGTCAAAATGTGTTCATGCTCAAATTTTCAAATGTAGAAGAGTGTAGCGCTTAAAGTGATAGTTTAACAAAGTAAAAAAAAGTTAAAGTAATAGTTCAGTAAAATATGCTGACTCACCTTCAGGTCATCCAAGATGTACATTTGGAGTAATTTAGCATTACATCACATGCAATGGATCCTCTGCAGTGAATGGGTGCCGTCAGAATGAGAGTCGTAACAGCTGATAGAAACATCGCAATAATCCACAGTAATCCACACCACTCTAGTGCATTAAATAACATCTTGTGAAGTGAAAAGCTGCGTGTTTGTAAGAAACAAATCCATCATTAAAGTGTTTTAACTTAAAGCTGTTGCTTCTGGCCAAAATATGAGTCCATAATCCAAAATGTTGCATCCTCCAATGAATTTTAGAACGGTTTTGGACTGGTTTTGATTGTAAGTGGTGCTTGATCTGCACATATTTCTCTCCTGATTCAGATGAGAAGACACTTTCACTGGAGAAAGCAATATTATGGATAGAGTACTCGTATTTTTTTATATGTTAAAGTTAAAAACACCTTCATGATGGATTTGTACAAACATGCAGCTTTTCGCTTCACAAGGTGTTAATTGATGGTCTGGGGTCGTGTGGATTATTGTGATGTTTTTATCAGCTTTTTGGACTCCAATCTGACGGCACCCATTCACTGCAGAGGATCCACTGATGAGCGAGTGATGTAATGCTCAATTTCTCAAAATTTGTTCTGATGAAGAAACAAACTCCTCTACATCTTGGATGGCCTGAGGGTGAGGAAATTTTCAGCAAATTAAATTTTTGGGTGAACTGTTCCTTTAAAGCCTAAAACAATGGCATTTGAATATTATTTTGTTCCCCACACCTCCTCTGTCTAGACATTTCTTTCCCAGCTGCTTACATTTTATCATTTCTGTTGACATTTTTTTTTGTTTTTAATTCAACAAGCTAGTACATAAGCAGTCTGGGCTCGGCAGCGGTAGAGTATATCTGATTTATCTGAAGGTTTACATAACAGCTTGTTGAAGGATGCTGGAATGCATTTGGAAGATGTGGCAGAAATGAACTGATCTGGAATCAGTCAAACAGCTTCTGGCAAAAGAAGATGAGTTTAGCAGCGGCAGAGTCATTGCCCCAGTTTGAAAGAGAGCAACATTAGGTGCTAATAGAGTAATCGATCATCCTTTCCCTTCTGAAGCCCCATATGCCACGATACCCAGGAAAACGTAAGTACACCTCATGGAAATCTGTGAGCTTTTCAGCACTTTACGGAATGATAAATGTGATCTAATTGAAATAAAAAATGATTTTTTTGTTTGCAATCATCCATTCTTGCAGGCGTTTGTTGTTCATCATCCTCCATTGACACATTTGTCCAGTCCTTCCAGAACTGTGATGATAATGGCAAACTAATGGAGAGCCCTAATACAAAATCCATTGCATAGATTCTATACTAAATGTTTCTTTATGAACAAACAGATTTTTATTTATATATACATTTTCTGAATAAGAACTTGTATGTATAAAGAGCTTTTAGTATTCTGGTATTCTTCTACTTCCAGAAGAACTGCATGTTTGATTCAAGATGTTGTAATTGCAGTTTTATAATTCTGCTAATGAATATTTAGTTTATTTTCTACTCAAATTTTCAAAACTACTATTTTTCTAAAGCCATGAACCAGGTGAATACAGACAAATCCAGTTCTCAGACCAGTTCATCCACTAATGATAATGTTGATATCAAACACCCTTTTAAATATAATTCGCTTTCTGAAGACTTTTTCTTTTATTGTGTTTTCTGTTTGAGACTCCAGCTGATGACTTCAGTATTGGCAAAAAACAAATAAACAAACAGTAAAAAAAAAAATAAACAAACAGTAAAAAATAAAAAAATATCCTGGAGAACCTCATTCTCATCAGCATTTGATAAGAGCATGACGGTTTATATGAGCGTCATCTATTTGTCATGTGAGAAAGGCAGCCGTATTGACCGCATTCGTAATGACTTTGGACACGACTGATGCTCTGCATTGAATTAGGTCAAATAAGAAGACTTGACGTTCCAGAAAACACAGCCAGCAATTCATGATGATGTTCAAGAATGCCAGTGCAGTGTCCCACGTCTGAAGTAACACTTTCAGAGTAACCGTAGAGCGCTTCAGGGTGCTTTACTGTGCAAACGTCCAGATCTTTAGTATACATGAACGTATGTCCAGAATGTAGGATCCACCCTGGTCTGGTATGGCCTCCATGGTCATTGTACCCAAACCATCTGCTGAAGAAACTCCTCATGGTCCCCCACCCCGACATCAACACACACTAGACACATACCATCAATCAACATCAGCTTGTTTTATAGTGTTTGCTAAAGGAAGACACATTCCAGCATCACTGTTGTGATGTTTGAAATCCCTCTGTGTTGATAGGAATCTATGGAAGCTCGTTTTCGCCATTTAATAAAAAATGAAAAACGGTAATTGCGACTTTCTCAAAATTCTTGACTTCTCGACTTTTTTTCCCCTCACAACTGCAATATTATATCACGCAATTCTGACTTCATTTCTTGCAACTGCGCGTTTATATCACACAATTCTGACTTCTCAGAATTGAGATATAAACTCGCAGTTGCGAATTATAATGTCCAATTCTGAGGGGTGAAAATAGACTATTTTCATACAATTGCAAGTTTATATCTCACAATTCTGACTTTATAACACGTAATTGTGAGTTTATATCCCAGTTTTTATTTTATTTCTCAGAATTGGGAGTTTATACCCCACAATTTTGACTATTTCTCTGAATTGAGAATTTATTTTGTTTTTATTTTATTATTCTCACAATTTTGAATTAATTTCGAATTGCCAGATATAAACAAAAAAAGTCTGAATTGTGAGAGAAAAAGTCGCAATTTCCTTGTTTTATTTTTTTTTATTCAGTGACGAAAACGGACTTCCATAGGAATCTGTACTTGATCCCAACTTTAGAAAAGGAAAGTTCACCTTCCAAAAAAAAAAAAAAAAGCAAAATGTTTATGTATAAATATATACATATGCAGAAACATAGTATCACTCCAACAATGTGAGGAAAAAAGATTTATTTCTGTACAAAAGTCTTTATATTTTTTTCTTATCTAAAGTAATACATTTTTATTATTTGGAAATCATTCACATTTACATCACATCCATATACAACTTAATGTCATGTATAGTTGAATTATACACTAAAGTGAAAATTGTACTTAAAGTTTTAGTTTTTACAGATAGGACAGAATTACATTACAACTTAAAAGTCCCTTAAAAGACGTCCCTTCTGGATTTGTGTAATAGTGCCTGTACAATAAATAAGTATAAAATATATCTCTGTTATCAATCAGGATTTTTTTTTTGTTTTTGTTTTTTTAGAAACACACAAAACATACAAAAAACACTAACAAATTACAATCTCCGAAAAAAGACCAGCTATTTCGGCAAAGGGACAATGTCGTACTTCTTGCCAAATGGAAGAAAAGCCAATTCATCACAGATTTGATCATTTTCTGATAGACTGACATCTACTAATGCTCAGATTCAAAGCCATTCTTGACTTTTTTGATTTAAAGGAACAGTTCACCGGAAAATGAGAATTGTGTCCATGTTTTTTCTCAAACCTATATGGTGCTTTCAGAGGTTATGCTTGATAAATTTTCAAAAATTCTTGTTTGTTGTTCCATCGAACGACGTGTAAATAAATGAGTGAAATGTTCATTTTTGGGTGACCGGTTCCTTTAAGGCCGGATTGTTTTTTTTGTTGTTTTTTTTTTTGCTTTGTTTTTTTTTTGCTGGCTCTCTCGTTCAACACAAACGAAACCAACTCTTGTGCGTGACAAATAAAATGAGGAAATCTCACAACATTTACAATCTGAAACCTCTTTTTCTACATATTTAGAAAAAAACATGTTGAAACATGAAGGCAAACATCACCGAGAGGGACAAAAACAAGGAATGTTGCGTTTTTTTCTTGTTATTCTCCCGTCGAAACTCAAGTATAATCAACTGACGACACGATCCAAAAATCACAACGTCCACGTTGTCACATACATTGGAATCCGCTGGGAGGGGTTTTTAGGTAACAAACACATGCTGGGCTGTGATTGGTGCTTTAGTTTCAGTAGTCCTGGCGTGCGGCTGTAGCTGGGCTCGTCCGGCAGTGCTGCTGCTACTGCGAGTTTGAGATGTCCTGCGGCGTGTTGCTCGTTTTCATAGCTTCTTCATCTTAATCACAGGGATGGGCAGCACTTGGTGGAGTTTGGCCCGCTCTTCATCAACACTCATCCTCACCCAGTCCGGACGGAAGGAGCCTTTAAAGCCCACAAAGGCGAGTTTATCTGGGAAAAAAAGGCCACAAAATGAGTTTTAATGACCTCGTTCATAACAAAAATTTTGGTTAAGGCCAATTTATGTGCATCAACGTTTGCCAAACTGCAAACTGTAAAAAATGTCAATTACTTAAATATACAGTCTTTGATGTTGTGGTGTTTATTTAACAGATTTCTAGAATACTTGATTCTGATTGGTCAGTCGTGACATTCTTTGGCTAAATATTTTTATATAATAAGGCTAAATTGTATTTTCAGCTTTCCTGCATACACTAGAAAAAAGTGTGAGGTCGGTAAGATTTTTGTAATGCTTTTGAAAGATGCATTTATTTGCTGAATTTATTTGATCAAAAATACTGTAAAACAGTAATATTGTGAAATATTATTACAATCATTTACAATAATTGTTTTCTATTTGAATATATTGTAAAATGTCATTTACTCCTGTGATCAAAGCTGAATTTTCAGCATCATTACTCCAGTCTTCAGTGTAAATGGAAGCTTGTTTCTGCCACAGGATAAAAAAAAAAGTAATTGCAACTTTTTATCTCACAATTCTGACTTTTTCCTCACAATTCAGAGTTTATATGTTACAATTCAATTTTTTTCCTCAAAACTGTGAGATATGAACTCAGATATGAACTTGCAATTGCAAGAAAAAAAGTCATAATTGTGAGACAAAATGCGAGAAATAAATGCAAAATTGTGAGATGTGACTTTCTTCTCAGAATTGCGAGCTTAAATCTTGTAATTCTGAGTTTAGATCTCGCAGTTCTCAGAATTCAATGCATCCTTGTTGAACAATATTTTTTCTTTAAAAAAACTGTATGAAATGGTAGTGTAGCTGTACTAGTTTCATGTCTCCCATAAAATAATCTCAAATCAATATTTATTTAAGCCATGAAATAACAGGAAAATATCAAATCAATCAGTATCATAAGATCTTGTGTTGGAGTGTACTGAAATGCTAAAGGAATAGAAAAGAAAACAGACTCATCATGTGGCGGTGGTCTGTGAAACATTTGGTGTTGTTCACGAAACAAGGCGGTGGGAAGCACTTGGAATGTAAACTTAAGGGACTCTCTTCAACTTGATAAATATAATATGTGAAGGGAGGGTCGAGAGGAAGGACCCTGCTGCTCTGGTGTGTGTGTGTACCTGTTTTTATATCCCGGTGGGGACATAAACCTGAATACACACAGACTCATGGGGACTTGTGTCACGGTGGGGACCTAAATTGAGGTCCCCACGGGTAAACAAGCTAATAAATCACACAGAATGAAGTTTTTTGAAAATCTAAAAATGCAGAAAGTCTCCTGTAAGCGGTAGGTTTAGGTGTAGGGTTGGTGTAGGGCGATAGAAAATACGGTCTGTACAGTAGAAAAACCATTACGCCTATGTGTGTGTGTGTGTGTGTGTGTGTGTGTGTGTGTGTCCAGCCCAGAAAACAGCTTCTCTTCACACAACTCGACTCTTTATCTTTCATTGTTTGGGGGCTTTGCTGTCTTTTTTTGCGGTAATTTATCATAAAGTATCCCAAATACCATTGGGATGAAACTCTATCAGTATCTGAGACACATACAGATACACTATGGTTCAAAAGTTTGGATTCTGTAAGATGTTTTTAATGTTTTTGAAATAAGTCTCTTATGCTTATGAAAGCTGCATTCATTTGATCAAAAATACAGTAAAAACTAAAAAAATATGAAATATTATTGCAATTTCAAAGAGCTATTGTGTATTTGAATATATTTTAAACTGTAATTTATTCCTGTGATGCAAAGCTGAATTTTCAGCAGCCATTACATTTTAAATAAAAATTGTTTGGAGCATAATAAATGTCTTTACTGTCACTTTTGATCAATCTAATCTAGTCTTAATGAATAAAAGTATTAATTTCTTTAAAACAAAAATCTGACCCAAAACTTTTGTACAGTAGACCAAAATGCATTACGTACTAAATAATAAGATCTACTTTGCTTGGTCACGTGTTTTCTATTATGCACATTTGTTTCAAACCTATAAATAACGTAAATGCCATTATGTACTGATAATGTGAGATGTCTGTCACAATGCTGAATTACTATGAGTGAAACTCATTACCTTTCAACTTCACCGTCTGATCTGCTCCGAGGCTCTCCAGAATTTTAGTCCATGGTCCTCTGGTGACCAGTTTTCCTTTAGAGGTGATCAAAACCACTGACCTGCAAGCGCAGAAAATGAGTTTCTATCAGACACAGTGGTTAAAAATGGAGGAACACACACGAAAAGCATTCAAAGAACAAGTAAATCCTCTGAAGTGGGGGCACGTGGCTGCTATGCCCCTGAAATCAAGCTGCACTTTGTTTTACTTTACCTACATAAAACTTGTGAAATTGTAGTTTAGGTTGGCCATTTTTCAGTGGCTGCCCAAGCTAAATTTCAAGGCCACTGATGCATATGTTAACATGCAATTTGTTTCTCCCTATATGACTGTGTGATTATCTCTTTTATGTGAGAATCCAAACACTCCAGCAGTGTCAGAGCGTCGCTACCCAACTTAACCGTGCAGAACGGATAAAATATCTGCACGGCCCACTTCACAGCACAGACCAATTTGGAAAGCGCCGCGTGTCGCACAAAGCCTGTGTGATGCACTCGAATTCAACACATAACTCTCTACATCGAAGCGCTACAGGAAGTGAAACATCTCAGACGGCTTCACGCTCAGCTGATAATGAGATGGTGTGAATCTAAAAAAAAATGCTTCTTTTAAACCTGAAACAAAAAAGATCATTTTTGACCTGTTAAGAACCTTGGTTTGGTTTAATTTACTAAGAAACAATAGTTTCAATGACATAGAATAGTCATTTTTAATTTTATTGCATGTGCATTTCATTTTGTATGCATCTAAACTGAAAATTCATGCATATATTTTTCTATTAATCGAACATTTGGGGTGAGAGAAGTCTCTTATGCTCACCAAGGCTGAATTTTTAAAACAAAAATACTGAAAAAAACACCAATATTGTGAAATATTATTACAATTTAAAATAACTTATATACTTTAAAATATACTTTAAAATGTAATTTATTCCTGTGATGCAAAGCTGAATTTTCAGCATCATTACTCCAGTCTGCAGTGTCACATGATCCTTCAGAAATCATACTAATATGCTGATTTGCTGCTCAAGAAACATTTATGATTATCAGTTTACTTTTGATGAATTGAATGCATCACTGCTGAATAATAACCCTAGTAATTAGAATAGAAATTCCAAAAAGTATTATTTCATTGCATGTGCATTTGATTTTTTTATGGACATATGCACATATTCGTGCATATATTCTGTATTAGTCTTACTCGTCTTTGAGGTTTGTGATGTAGTTTTCTAGCTGAGCTGGAATTCCCATCAGGATTGAGTTCCTGAAGCCTTTAGACTCCAGGATTTTACCGCTGTGGCCGTCGATCACAGTCAAATGAATGCCGTCCTCTGATTGGTAGATCTTCTTGCCATTCACCTACAGAAACAATAACTTTATTTTCATTTGTTTTATTTTTTTCTTTCAATATCTTACTTGGTCTGGCCCCATCCCTCTTTACATAAATAATATAAAAAAAACTCATAATGGCAACATCACTATTAATTTATCTGTAAACAAATAAATTAAAATTAAATTAAAATGAATTACAAATATAAAAATATAATAATATAATATAATATAGCTAAACATCAGCAAACCACCTTAGGCTTAAGCAGGCTAACTAGTGAATGAGAACTGATGTTATAGTTTTTCCTCAGTTCTTTGTAAAACTCATTATTTCTGACACATTATTAAGAGTTTGTACCTCAGTATAGGCAAAGTCCTCTTTGATGTGGAAGAAGCGTGTGTTATAGGACTCCAGTTTGACTTCAAGGAAGTGCTCCGGTGTGTGAGGCTGTAAAGAAAATAGAAAAATATGAGATTACAATAATATAACATTTAATAATATCTCCTTACTAGATGTTTGCACTTACAGCTTGCAAGTGCCATAATACCTGATAAACTTGAAGTGCCATGTGGTTAAACTAATGGCGCTTGAACTTGTGAGGAAATTCTGACTGCGCCAACAGGTGCAATTACATCATATGAACATGTCAGCACACAGGGAGATGTAGTTAATGATATATGTGACCCTGGACCACAAAACCAGTCTTAAGTGTCAATTTTTCGAAATTTAGATTTATACATCATCTGCAAGCTGAATAAATAAGCTTTCCATTGATGTATGGTTTGTTAGGATAGGATAATATTTGGCTGAGATACAACTATTTGAAAATCTGGAATCTGAGGGTGCAAAAAAAATCAAAATATTGAGAAAATCGCCTTTAAAGTTGTCCAAATGAAGTTCTTAGCAATGCATATTACTAATCAAAAATGAAGTTTTGATATATTTACGGTAAGAAATTTACAAAATATCTTCATGGAACATGATCTCTACTTAATATCCTAATGATTTTTGGCATAAAAGAAAAATGGATAATTTTGACCCATACAATGTATTTTTGGCTATTGCTACAAAAATACCCCAGTGACTTAAGACTGGTTTTGTGCTCCAGGGTCACATATATTAGTGATAGACTAATATGCTTCCTCCACTTGGCTGAATAAGCGTTAGCTTTCCTTTCATTTGCAACTTTAACCTTATCCATTGTTGATAACACACAATTTGTTTTCAATTTTTAAAGTCGAAAATTTCACTTCTTTCAATTTAAACTAGCCATCATTGCTATATAGTCAAACCAAAATTTATTCAGACACCTTCAACATTTCTCACATTATCACAGTTTATTCGCCATAGTTTAGAAAATGGTAATGAAATTTGACAAGAACTCAAGAGTTAAACTGTGTCAGAACAAATTCATCTTGATAATGTCAGATAACTTTGATAGAAAGGTATGTAACAAAACATGGTCAGGTCAAAGCGTCAAATAAAATTTTTGGTCCCAAATTTTTATACATTTTTCTGGCAGTCCACTGTATGAAGAATTTTTGTTGATTATATGTCACAGTTTACTTTATTTTGCTATCCTCACTTACATAAATGACCTATAGTGTCCTGCACCCACTAGTAAAAAAAAAAAAAAAAAAAAAATTATATCTGGTGTCTGAATAATTTTTGGTTTGACTGTATCTACCTACATAAACATATAAAAAATATTTAATAAATATATATAATTAACATTGACAAATATTTTATATATAATTTATAAAAAATATTAAAATGGTAAAATGTAAATAAATGTCAATTGTAAATATATAATATATAAATTGCATTGTATGTATTTTTTTTATATAACAATAATAATAATAATAATACCCATCTTGGCTGACCAATATTTTTTTTTACTTATATATATATATATATATATATATATATATATATATATATATTATATATTATATACACTACATACTACATTTGTATAATTCATATATAATTCTATTTATGTGTGTATAGACATTTAGACACCATTTCAGTCAACCACTAAGAATCAAAGTTCTGTTCAGCAAACGTTTACAGAAACAGGGGTGCAAAATACAAGAACTATCCTGTAGAACACATGCTAACACTGCATATTGTCATTCACGATTCGATTGCCAGGAGACAATCAAACACCTGCAAGACTATCAAAAGAACTGCCGTTTTGTTTCTTTATACATCATCTTCAGAGCATCAGGCAAGTTGGAGGAATCCAGCAGGAACATCCCACATCTGACCCGCAGCATCACACTAGACTTCAAACACAGGTGCTTTGTAAAGTCAAAAGCATCTCCTCACCAGTTTGGAGCGAGGCAGTTTTTTGGGCATAGGCACATCTACGACAGGCATCTCGGTGTATCTGGGGTAGGCTTCAGCCATGCAGTCACTGGGGCCGCTGCCGGCGGGAATCAGCGCTTTGATCTTCACTCTTTCACAACCCTTCACCGAGCAGAACGCAAAGTCTTCCTTCTCATTGTGCGCTTTGATTTTAAGGAAGAGCAGCCTGCGGGGAAGATGGCAGACAGACATCAGAGAGAGAGAGAGAGAAACTCAGAGATCAGCACACGGACGGCAGCGACAGCGGGAGCTTGGAAGCCGTGACACTTTTAAAACCACATCAAAACTTAGAATTGACAAAACTGCAGCGTTTAGCATCCAACCTCCTGGGTAATTTCAGAGCAGTTCCAATCGAGTGATATTCCTAATTATGTTTCATTAGCAAAGGAAGACTGACATTTCTAAATTAAGAACAGCTATTTTTTCATCCTCTATCAAAACACAGATGGCTCATAATAACTACTACTTCGCTCAGTATGACTCTCCATTAGGCCAGGCAGTAGAAAAACACGTGTTTAATTGAATATGTTTACCGTCCATTTGCTTTAATGCTGTAAACATATTTATTTAATTCAACATCATAATGGATTTTATCAGTTCTGTGTGTTTTTTCTTTTAAAACGTATCAGAACTTTATTAGTTTTCACACACGCACCCGTTTATCAGTAAAAGATGGAGAAATACCTTTTTTATGGGTCATTCATTTAAAAAATAATACCAGATGGGACATTTGGCAACAGTAAAATCATTCACACTCTTTTTATGGTCACATAAAATTATCACCAAAGTTCAACAAGCAAAGTATCACCCATGAGCAAAGCATTCAAACTGATAAAAGCATTGTGCATTGCAGTGTAGGGCAACGTTGTTGTTATTATAGACTGATTGCATATTTGATTTCAGTTTTTTGTGCAAGAGATTATTTTTTTCAAGAGCACGCATTAATTACAAAAAACATAATTTATTCCTGTGATTGCATATATATATATATATATATATATATATATATATATATATATATACACACCATTATGATATATAGTATATATATATATATAGTTAAGAATTGTCTTTTTTTCAGCAAGAACACGTTAAATTAATAAAAATAACAGTAAATACATTTATGTTACAAATTATTTTTTATTATCAAAGATAATGGCTGCTGAATATTCAGCTTTGCCTTTATTTAATTTTAATTATGTATTATATATTATTTTAATTTTCAGTATATATGTCAAATTAAAATGAAATACTTATATAAATATAAGTATGAAGATAAATGGCAATTATATATTAAAATTAAAAAAAGATTATATTAAAATTGATATTAATACATCAATACAAGCTGAGAGCCACTGGAAGTTTAAAGCTGTTTAATTTAATTGATTATTTGATTATTTGTATACTTGATTTAAATAATTATTATTGCATTTGGTGAACTAATGTACTATTTAGTACACATATGCACCAACACTGGGTCTTTCCTGATCCTGTTTGCACACTTCTCTGCATCATTTCTAACTATTCTTATCAATAAAACAGGCCATTTCTATTTGGTATGACATCTTTGTACATTCACTAGCACCACACGAGCAGCTGCAGACAGGAGTGCAGATGGTGTCGCACAGAGACTACATGAAGCCAGCTGTTATCTGTCCATGCGGAGACACATCTGCTCTTACCCAGTGTCCTCCTCCCAGTAGTAATATCCTCTCGTCTGGTGAGAGTGGCCCATCTTTTCTCTCTGAGTGGTTCTCATGAACACCCCGGTCTTCCTGGTCTCTTTGGTGAGGCGGTTGTGGATGTCAGAGATTATGGTGAATTCAGTGCATTTTGGGTAGCAGATGCCCACGTTTATCCAGTCATTTCTGTAAAAGAAGCAACAACATGAGTAAAGCACACTTATTGGATATTGACAGACTTGTGGTAGTTTATTAGTTTTAGCATCCATCACTAGGGGGCGCTATAGTCCTAGTTCAGAGGATCTGGATAAATTGGAAAACAAGATGCTGTGTATTTTATTAAATACAGCTGCTAATCTTTGTTATGAATGTTGGTATTTTAATCTGGGAATGACATAAAAGTGTGCACACCTGTGCATTTTAGAGTGGCCTTTTATTGTGGTCAGCCTAAGGCACACCTGTGCAATAATCATGCTGTCCAATCAGCATCTTGATATGCCACACCTGTGAGGTGGATGGATTATCTCGGCAAAGGAGAAGTGCTCACTAACACAGATTTAGACAGATTTGTGAACAATATTTGAGAGAAATAGGCCTTTTGTGTACATAGAAAAAGTCTTAGATCTTTGAGTTCAGTTCATGAAAAATGGGGACAAAAACAAAAGTGTTGCGTTTATAATTTTGTTCAGTGTATATATCAACAAAGAAAATAAAAAAAACAACAGCATGCAGCTCTTAACTGTTTCTTAATTAAGTAAAAATTGCTTCATGCTTTTACAAGTAATTATTCAAAACAAATAAACAGTCAGTAATTAAACAAAGAACAAAGAAACAAATTACAAGCAAGTCAGATACAAATAAATATACTAAGAGACGAATGAAGTACACAGTGCTTAAAATATTCAAGTAAACATTCAGAAATGAAACTAATAATGAAGCAATCACATCCACAATGATATACATTAATCACTGTCATAATATGATGCATTAATAGTGATTATGTTGGAGTTTTACTGACAAGTAGATTTTTAATTAAATACAGCTGTACTGTTTTTGGGGCCTAAATTAGTGTTCACATTTGATCTTAGTGAGCTCATTACAGCTACTTAAGTTATCCAGCCAAGAGCAGTGAGTAATTTCCATGATTTGCTGTTAATATTGTGGTTTGATTATAATTAATGACATAGCGACAGGTCTATTAGGCTACATTTACACCCGAAGGCCTCATATACATATTGAGATGACACAGAAATATTGGCTGGTGTTCTAAGCACTCCTCCAATCTGTCATTGGTTGGACAAAAATTATTATTAATTTTTATTTTATTTATTTATTAATTATATTTTAATGATAATTTATTCATATTTATTATTATTTTAATTACGTTTGAATAAATCAATAAAGAAATATATTACTATTGCACTAATACACTGCATTTATTTAATAATAATAATGTAATTATAATATAATATTACAATATTATATTAATATAATAATAATAATAATAATAATAATATAATAATTATACAAACTGAATACATCAATAAAGAAGTATACTACTATTGCAACAGTATTTAAAAAAAAAGTATTTGATAATAATTATTATTATTTATAATAATAGCAATCATTCATAATAGTCTTAATTTCCTTGCTTTCAAACTATATAGCTTTTTTATTTTGGTGGAAAACCTCTGAGACCCTAAAGCTTCTCTCTTGTTGACAACAGATATCAATTATTAAATCATTAAACACTTGAACTTTGACAACAAAAAAGCTTGAACCTAAGTGAAGTGAAAACTATCAAGACCATTGAGTGCTGCAGAAATTACATATTTTTATAGGCCAAAACAAGATGCATTTTAGCACTTTCGGTTTCCATCGTCCTAAAGTCAATGTGTTTTTGAAAGGTTTTTTGGTTAAATGCCAGAAATAAGGTCTGTGGTGAACACAAGCTCAAGTTATATAAGGAATATTCTAACTCAAACTTGTGTGAAAAAAAAAGTCTTTTTTTTTTTGTTTGTTTGTTTATTCTGAACGAGTTGTCAGAAGCTTAGTACTGGTAACGTTGAAGTTATGTGACCGTGGTGTAGTTCATTTACAGCCTACCTTCAGCCTTTTACTTCTGGTGATTGTATTTAGGCTTCAATTTGTGAAGACTATCATGATGAACCAAAACATGTAAGAACTAGCGCTGTCAAATGATTAATCACGATTAATCGCATGCAAAATAAAAGTTGTTTACATAATATATGTGTGTGTACTGTGCATATGTATTATGTATATGTATTATGTAAACACACACACATGCATGTATATATTTCAGAAAAATATGTTTATATATTAAATGTGACCCTGGACCACAAAAGCAGTCTTAAGTAGCACAGGTATATTTGTAGTAATAGCCAAAAACACATTGTATGGGTCAAAATTATCCATTTTTCTTTTATGCCAAAAATCATTAGGATATTAAGTAAAGATCATGCTCCATGAAGATATTTTGTAAATTTGCTACTGCAAATATATCAAAACTTAATTTTTGATTGGTAATATGCATTGCTAAGAACTTCATTTGGACAACTTTAAAGGTGATATTTTGATTTTTTTTGCACCCTCAGATTCCAGATTTTCAAATAGTTGTATCTCAGCCAAATATTGTCCTATCCTAACAAAAAAAAATTTACCTTTATGAGTGGTTTTGTGGTCCAGGGTCACAAATATATTTATATATAATATAAATTATATGGATAGCAATATATACATGTAAATATTTTCAAAATATACACTGTATGTGTGAGTATTTATATATAAATAATAAATATACACAGTACACACACATATATTACGTAAACAAAAACTATTATTTTGGATGCGATTCATCGCGATTAATCGTTTGACAGCACTAGTAAGAACCATAAACTTTTGTTGGTCATAGACCTTATTTTCAGCAGTAATCAAAAAGCCAATGATAAAATCCTATTGGGTTTTTGTTGAGGGAACAAGGGTGATGTGAACTTCTGTGTTGGCCTACAAAAACACATGATCACTGCAGCACACAGTCAATGCAGTCCATCGCTCGCTGACCTGTTGAAGTTGATGAGCCAGATGGTGACCTCGGCAGGAGCTGCTTGGTCCCAGTGCATGGTGTATCCTTTACCCAGCGTGACCACAGGCTGGAACTGCTGGTAGTGGTTCCTCTTTCCCAGAGCACCAACCAGCTCCAGAGGCTTGTCTGGATACTCATCCTTCACCAACTTCATGTTCAGGTTGGCTGGGTTTCGGGTCTGGACGTAAATCTGAAGGGGGGCAGAATATTTTGCATGGTATTTGTGACCCTGAACCACGAGTCTTGAGGATATATTTGTAGCAACAGCCAAAAATACATTGTATGGGTCAAAATTATCGATTTTTCTTTTATGCCAAAAATCATTAGAATATTAAGTAGAGATTATGCTCCATGAAGATATTTTGTAAATTTCCTACTGTATATTACTGTAACTTAATTTTTGATTAGTAATATTGCTAAGAACTTCATTTGGACAACTTTAAAGGCAATTTTGTCAATATTTAGATTTTTTTTTTTTTGCACCCTCAGATTCCAGATTCTGGCCAAATATTGTCCTATCCTAACAAACCATACATCAGTGAAAAGCTTATTTATTCAGCTTTCAGATAATGTATAAATCTCAGTTTCAAAAAAGTTTACCCTTATGACTGGTTTTGTGGTCCATGGTCGCATTTAAGTGGATGTGGAAAAACCCTTGAGTGTTTGACAGCTTTGACAGACTGATTGCCTTTTTCTTAGGGATGTGAATTTCAAAGAAGACTAACAAGGTGTCTGGCTTTGTCTGAAAGTAAACAGGAGTTCTTGGAATGTGCCGAACAAGGTGCTGCTGTTTGCGTGTAGATGCTTGTGTACCGACTGGCCGAATGAAGACTGCTGACACCAAACATGGGAATGTTTTGGGAGTAACAGGAGGGTGTGGGTCAGACTCACCTGGGCGTAGTGCCCGCTGCAGATGGCAGCTCTCCAGTCGGGGATGTCAATGCAGTCGGGGTGTCTCAGGAGCCAGTTGTCCTCTTTGACCAGGAAAGCGCCTGGGTATTCGCTCACCGAACCATCGATGTCGTGGAAAATGGTTGTCTTGTCGCCATCCATCTCCATCTTGTTGAACCAGGGGCCCGGTTCACCAAAGAACACGCGTGAGGTGATCTAGAGCCACGATTAGAAACAAGGGAACGGTAAACATGGAAATTAGGAAATTATTTATGAATTGTCTGTATTTTCTGAAAATTTTTGATGTGGTTTCTGTAGTTTTCAAACCAATAGCTGTCACAGATCAGATTTTGTAACTGTTTGGGGTCGTTAAGTTTTTGAAAGAAGTTTCTTGTGCTCACCAAGGCTGCATTTATTTAATCAAAAATACAGTAAAAAACTGTAAAATTGTGAAATATTATTTAAATTTAAAATGACTAAATAGTATTGTAATATATTTTAAAACATCATTTATTCCTGTGATGCAAAGCTGAATTTTCAGTATAATTACTCCAGTCTTGAGTGTGACATGATCCTATTAATAGCATATCAATCATTCTAATATGCTGCATCCTTGCTGATTAAGGGCCAGATTTACTAAACAGGGCAAATTAGCGTTAGAGCACAATTCCATAAAAGCGCCAATGGGAGGGGAAAATTCTGCGTGTGATTTACTGACAGTGTGCACATTAAAGAACACAGACTCAGCCAGATCATTTCCATAATGACCAGCGCAATCTACCAAGAGCAGCGCAATACCGCCTGCTTTAAGACATGCTTTTTTGGGTGTTAAATAATGGCGCAAATACCAGTAATTTGACAAGCGCAAACCTTAGTAAATCACGTTGCGTGATTCATTTTATTACTCTCCTCATATAAATTTTGCGTCTGAAAGGGAAACCCCAAAAAATGCATATTCAATAAGGTCAGACGCAAAAATAACTGTGTCCACGCCTTTTCAGCGCTAATTCTTCACTGCGTGTATTTAGTAAAATCTGACAGTACTATTTTAACGCCAAAAGATGGTTTGCTGTTAATAAATCTGGCCCTAAAAGTATTAATTTCTTTTAAAAAACCATACTGACCCCAAAATTTTGACCAGTAGTATCCTATTAAATAGCCATTTACTAATGCATATTTTTGGATAGTTTGGTTAAATAAACACTGAAAAGTTAAACTAATATTATTATAATAATATCTATTAATATTTATGACTCTAAATTTTCAATGAATGTTACTAATTCTCACACCTGTGTGTTTAAATTTGTTAAATTCTATATTACTGTTGCTCGGCAACCATAAAAAATATTCTAATTTGTTACATTTATATTAGTTCTTTTATGCCTTGACTTGTTTGGGAAGCATGACTTTATGCTTTCATATAGAAATATCATAAAGCAATTCTGTCCACTTATATCAAGTATACTTGCACAAATTTATCATCATAAACAATGCTCAAAATCATACAGTATGTACGGCCACACAGTCCTAATCAGATCTGTGCTCTAGACTTCGCAGTCAATGAAGCCTCATATCTGACTATTGGAAGTGACAGGAGGGTGGGAGAGAGGTGATTATAACAAGAGGAAGGACAACCTCTGTCAGCGAGAAGACGCTCTAAAATGTTATAATCCTCTTTGACATCCTGCACAAAATCATTCAGAGTTCCTGGAATAGCTCAGAGACAATGACCCCCTCCACTGTTATTAAGCAGCACAAAGAGTCATGACATATATTTTGTCACAGGGCCACAGAGAGCTCAAAGATCTGGATGATAGCAGATGTCGCTCGAGGGGCGGTGCTTACCGGGACGTCATCGAAGGTGATGTCGGTAACGTTGTTGTTCGGGCAGCTCTGCCACGAGTTGTTCAGGCGGAAGCCAAAAGCGCTGGTGTGTCGCCCGTCGAGAGCGATGAATTTGCGGAAAGTGCAGTTCTGGATGTTGATTGGTCCATCGTAGATTTGCATTCCACGAATTGGGAAGTCCCTGCAGGGCAGAGGGCAATGACACTCGTGAACTGGTTTGCTCTCATCAAATAACACCCACGACGGGACATAATGCAACGGACAGTGGATAGTTAAAAATATGAACTAAGAAAAACATTTACAAAATCAACAAAAATTATATTCTGAGATACTAGATGCACTAAATGAAAAAAGGTAATTTTAGTATTATTTATATACTAGTGTTTATTCATATTTAGAATTAGCTTCTAATTTAAATTTTAATTTCATTTTTAGTAATTATATGTATGTATGTATGTATGTATGTATGTATTAATTTATTTATTTTTGTTTGTTTGTTTGATTATGTTTATGTTTATTTTAGTTTTTGTTTTGGTTAGTTAAGTTGTAGTTTTTTTTTTTTAATCTCCAGACAGTAATTTTAGTGATTCAACCTAAACTTATTTTACTGGGTTTCTAATGCAAACTTTCAAATGTTTGCTAAGTGTTTCATATAATATTTATATTTGATTTATTTCAGCTATACCTCAATTAAGACACAATTTAATAGTTTTGCTTTAATGATAATAACAGTGAACTGAATAACAAAATATTGACGTACACATTCAAATATTATATTTTTGCCTTGTCTTGAGAAAATATCTTGAGATAATGTGAATTTTTACTGTCGTTGTTATTATTTTAAATAATTTTTTGAATTAGCCTATATTTTTATATTATCAGTTGTAACTATAGTATCATTTTTTGTAATTTTGTTATGTGCTTTTGTCATTATTCATTTTTAAAAATTTTGCTCTTTAGGCTCAATTAATTTTTAATACATTTTTAGTACATTTAGTATATTTTACATTTTAGTTTTAGTTGATATTTATTTCCAGTTAGTAATTTTACTGATTCCACTTAAACTTATTTCAGTTAGTTGCCAAAGCAAACTTCTTCATTCTTTAGTTCTCATCTAATAATTTATTTATGTAATATTTTCATGTAATATTTTTATTTTATTTTATTTTTTACATTTATTTTATTTTATATTTCAGCTTTATTTCATCAAATTTTTAATAGTTTTAGTTAACGATAATAACCCTGAACTGAATAACAAAATATTGACTTATGCATTTATACAATATTACTTTTTGCCTTGTCTTGGAAAGAAAACCTTGACATAACATGATTGAGATCACTTATTGCTGTTATTATTATTATTATTATTATTATTATTATTATTTAAAAAAAGACAGAAAATGTATGACCTCCTGGGTTTGGAAACAGTCATAAGGAATAAAGCATACTGCTTTTTCTCTTACTATTTTCTTCATCATTTTGAACAGCTATAACTTCCTGTCCCAGTGGTGGAAACTTGCCAAACTTGGCATGCATGAAGGGTTAATTGCACTTTCTTTCATTTTGGGATGGATGGGATGTATGGTCGCCTAGCAACTAACGGTTAAATTTTCAATATTTCAAATGTCTGCTGCCCTGACTGAGCTTAAAATTTCATAGTCCTTCTCATGAGTGACAACTTTTCTCAAAGGAATCATAAGTTTCGCCCTGCAAGGTGTCTTATCATTATTTATTTTCTTCTCATCAACTGTGTATCAGATGGAGATTTTTTTTAAATATGGCATCTTTGGATAGCTAGTATAAGTTTGGAAAATTGAAATAGATGGATTTTTCTGAATGTAGACATTACAGTGCAAGATAGTCAGTGCAACTGACAATAATGTTAAAGGTGAAGTGTAGAGAATTTATAAATCACAACTAGCACAAAATTGCAGTTTTGTTTGAATCAATTGTTTTTGCAATTCTGTTTGCTGCCACTTCATCTTTATCCTTTTTATAAACAACTGTTCTTTTAAGAGAACAATTCAAATGACAGTGACGATAGAATTGACAAATTAAAGCTCTTTTCCACAATCTAAAAGAATAATGCTTGAAGTTTGAAGAAGGCACCTGACACTTTTCAGAAAAAGAGAGAGATTTTTTCAGTTTGACTCTCATGGGTGCAATAAAGATAGTGGTAAAAGTGTTTTATCATTCAATTTTTGTACACATCCATGTAAAATCCATCATTTTCTATAGGAGCAGAAGACAAAGAATATAAAGTGACAGGTGCTGAGCTGCAATATTACAGATGAAAGTCAAGCACAAGAAATCCTCAAGCCCTGTCAGGTATAAAGGAGTCTAGTGATAAATTGCTCTGAGACGTCGGAGACAACAAAGTAAAAGCTGAAACTTTGGATTGATTTCTTCCCAATTGTAAACACAAAACTCACTAAGCATATTTCATCTTTACAGCAGTTTCCTCTACCGGCTGGATTCCACTAATTGTGGCTCGCAGCTATATTTATTTTCGCTATTTATTTTTACTACAGGTGCTGCAGAAACTACACACTTCACCTTCAGTCAACATGAAGCCAAAACTGACTTTCTTAAAGGAATAGTTCACACAAAAATGAACATTTAAACATTTGTTTCTTCATCAGAACAGATTTGAAGAAATGTAGCATTTCATCACTTGCTCACCAGTGGATCCTCTGCAGTGAATGGGTGCCGTCAGAATAAGAGTCCAAACAGCTGATAAAAACATCACAATAATCCACAAGTAATCCACACCACCCCAGTCCATCAATTAACATCTTGTGAAGTGAACCATCATTAATGCATTTTAACTTAAACCATTACTTCTGGCCAAAATATGACTCCATAATCCATAATAACACTTCCTTCTTCCTTCCTCTCTTGTCCTCTCACATCAAAATCCAATGACATATTTATTAATGGACTGCTTTGGACTGTGTTCGCTTGTAAACAGTTCTTGATCTGTGCGTATTTCTCTCCTGATTCAGATGAGATGACTTTTTCAATGGAGAAAGCAATATTATGGATAGAAGAGTTGTATTTTAGCCATTAAAAGTGCAAAACATTATAATGTTTTTTTCTTACAGACGCACAGCTTTTGGCTTCACAAGATGTTAATTGATGGACTGGAGTGGTGTGGATTACTTGTGGATTATAGTGATGTTTTAATCAGCTGTTGGGACTCTCATTCTGACGGCACCCATTCACTGCAGAGGATCCATTGGTGAGCAAGTGATGTAATGCTATGTTTCTCCATCTGTTCTGGTGAATAAACAAACTCATCTTGGATGGACTGACAGTGAAGAAATTTTCAGTATTTCATTTACATTTTTGGGTGAACTGTTCCTTTAATAAATATTTATAATCTTATTTCAGGGAAAAACAATGCACTTTATTCCTTTTTGATTGACATTACAATGTCTTGATCCAATCAATTCAAATCAAGCCCTACATTTTTAAAAGTTGAATATTTTGTTGCATATAAATGCCATATATGTGCATATATTAACAGAAGTAAATAGGTTGCAAATGCAGACTCATACTGACAACCCACTTAGGCCTATGGGCAACAAGTTGCTGAAGGCTCTACCACTGTTTTGCCATTTGTAATAATTTATTGCAGTGTTTTAAAAACAGCTCTTTCAGTTCACCAGCTGTGATATCTCAGGACAGCTAATTCAGTGATATCTGTCAGATAATGGGCATATTTTCTGACTGCCATTCCACAGAAATGGCTTACAGCACCTTTAAGACATTTCTGAGAAAAATGTCAGCATTAATAGGGCCAAGTCAAAACCAAGGTCAGAGTGCTTTTTCTATTTGCAAAGCCACAGAAGTGAACAAATGTCTCCCTGGAAACCTTAGTGCACATTTCCACACCATTCACAACGATTTAAATAGTGTTTTAAAGCACAAAAACAAGATAAATGGTAAAGCGACGTGCGCGACACTCACACTCCTCTGGGCAGAGACCTGCCGAGATGATCGGGGCCGCCCGGACCCCAGGATTGATCATTCAAGTCGGGCATCCCTCTGTTCCCGCTCTCTCCCACAAACAGAGAGTTCTTCACCTCCTGACGGGAGCCGTCGTCATCCGGGAAGGTACCTCCACTACGCACGAACAAAGAAGAACAAAGTGAGAAAAACGGCGTGCGAATCCACACCTTCTGAGAATATACACCACATCTCCACTGCATTCTCACCAATAAATTACTTTCACATTCCCACAAAAGCCCTGACTCCTTCCCTGCATCTTAGGAAGCCGTCCATATAAGGCATTTTCCAATTACAGGCACTACGCCCTGCGCTATAATGAATTCAGCAAATATGAACACATTTCATTTTTAGACTGCTGAAATGTGTGCAAAGACAATAACAGAATAAAGGAAAAATGGTGATTAGCGGGTTTACCTGGCGAGAGTCAGGCCGATTCCATTATCAGCAAACCTGCGTGCAATTAAGATGAAGGAACAAGTCAATGCTGACCGCGTGCCATGCACACCGCAATAACGCTCAACAGATTCTAGAGCGCAGACAATCACAACTGACTCACATGCATGATTGAAGTCATAAATCTGTGCCAGAGATGCACAACAAAATGAGAATTTATTTGCCAACTGTAGCTATTTTCCTGAAGCTATGTTAAAATGCTCACAAGCATATAATATTTATTTTAAAAATGTAGTGCATTTAAATCAGCAATTTTAATGAAGCCCTTCGGTGGACGTTGGATTTTGTAAGTGATATTTCATACATATTGAGCTATACTGATAATTCAGATTCATCATACAAAAACAAATGCCAATGTTAAGTGTGATATTAAATGCTTATCTGGATATGATTAATAAAAAAAATAAATGAATAAATAAATAAATAAAAATAAGAAGAGGACATAATTTCATAAATTATATAAATGTCACACAATGACATAAATACCAGTGGAAAATGTAAGATTAAATGTCTCATCTGGCTAGAATAGAATAGAATAGAATAGAATAGAATAGAATAGAATAGGCTGTTAAGAAGATGGCATAATGACATAAATACCTGTAGAAAATGTAAGATTGAATGTCCAAATGTACATAATTAAATTAAAATAAAATAAAATAAAATATTAAATATGCTGTTAAGAACACATAAATGCCAGAGGAAAATTTAACATTAAACGTCCCATCTGTACATGATTAAAACAAAACAAACAAAACAAAACAACAGGCTATTAAAAAGATGTCCGCAATCAAATAATTACCAGTGGGAATTTTCGTATTAAATGTACCTTTGGAATATGATTAAAAAAAATAAAAATAAAATATAAAATAAAATAAAATAAAATAAGCTTACTGGCAACCATCCAGCCAAACGTCTCCTCCTCTCAGCCATGCACCATGGTCCTGGTTCTTGTAGGCCACAAAATGGTGAACTAAAGCAGGAACTCGTGGTTTGAAGGGATCTGCATCCTGGTGTGGGCCGTACCTGCCAAAGAAAGGCTCAGGATGAATGCAAATTAATTGGATAAATTGGATAAATAGTTTATTGATCATACTGAAAAGACCAGAATGGTCCACTCTGGTTCAGATTACCAGCACAGTGATGCTATTAACTAAGATGATGTGCTGGTTAACTAGCAGTATAATATTTGTGGTTACCAAAGGTGTAGTATATTGTCTTCAGAACACTTGAAATACACCATCTGCTGGTCAGCTATCTGTTTCCTTAATATATAATAAGATTAGTGATTGCATTACAAAACCTCTTTCTATTAAAACTATTTGGAATAGGGAATTATCTGACCTTAAATTTATCTGTCAACTGGGAGAGGGTGTGGTCTAATCTCAGTTTAACATCTAAAAATCTGGCTCATCGTCTTATTCACTTCAAAGTCATTCATAGAGCATACATAACTCCTTACAAAAGATTTCAAATGAAACTACAACCAAATTTCAACTGCCATATATGTAATACTACATCATCAGGTACTTTTCTGCATATGTTTTGGGAATGTCTTGTCGTCATCAGTTTATGGACACATGTAAACCTGGTTTTATCATCCTTATTGCAAATTGATTGGTCTGTTAACCCAAGTTTGTGTCTTCTTAATGATGATTCTGGTCTCTGTATAAGTTCAATGCAAAAGAGAATGTTGTTTGCTGGTTTTACAGCTGCGAAGAAGACAATAATACAGAACTGGTTTACACCGCACATGTGTGGAAAAACATATTGGATCCGTAGCCTCCTGCAAATAGTGACATATGAACGTACAACGGCACGAATCAATGGGGCCAAGCCTTCTACCATTGATGCTTGGCAGTGCTTTCTCTTTGATATACGTGACTGTATAAAGGAGGGACTTTTGTGTTTTTACTGTCCTTCCCTCTCTCCCTTCCTTTTGGCTGGACTTTGAGACATTGAGTATGTGTCTGTTTTTTTTTTGTTTTTTTTTGGATGTTATGTATGAGAAAAAAAATAAATAAAAAAAATGTTGATAACAAAAAAAAGAACAGTTGATAACAAAAAAAAAAAGAACACTTGAAATACAGAGTACTGGTCATATGCACTACTTCTGCCAAGCTTTTGTGAGTTTATCACTTCGGAGCAAATGCTAACCTCGCTCCTACAAGGGAGAGATAGGGTCTCTTGTCCTTCGCATTAGCCTCTGTCGTCTTCACTCCATGATCAAGGATCATCCCCGCCTACCATAACACACAAACATCAAAAGATGAAAAAATAGACCTCGTTCATCAGTGCTTTATTTCAACCTAACAGGGCAGATGACATGAGTGTTCTGCTCACCCCACTAAAAATACTGATATGTACAGTATTCTGCTCACTCTTTTATAAGTATTACGCAGATTTTATACGCATATTAATTAAGAGAATATATTAGGAGAATAAATTAATTCATCACACTGTAGAACCATTTAAAAGAAATGAGTGGAGGCAAAATGGTGAAAATACACAAACTCTGGGGTCAGTAAGATTTTTTTATTTTTTATTTTTTTAAAGAAATTAATACTTTTATTTATCAAGAATGCATTAATTTGATCAAAATTGAAAGTAAAGATTTACTATCTCAAGTACATTTTGTTCACTTTCTATTATTAAAAAAAAAAAAAAGAAGAAAAATTCAAGAAATAATCACAATTACTCATATGTAGCTGTTTAAAAGTGACAGTAAAGATATTTATAATGTTGCAAAGATTATAATATTTAAAATAAATGCTGTCCTTATGAGCTTCCTGTTCATCAAAGAATCCTGAAAAAAATATATCATATTTTTCACAAAAATATGAAGCAGCACAACTGTTTTCAACAGTGATAATAATGAATGTTTCTTGAGCAGCAATCAGCATATTAGAATGATTTCTGAAGGATCATGTGACACTGAAGACTGGAGTAATGATGCTGAAAATTCAGCTTTGTGTCACAGGAATAAATTACATTTTAATCTACATTTCTATCTACATTTTAATATACTCAAATAGAAAACAGTTATTTGACATTTTAATATTATTTCACAATTTTACTGTACTTTTGATCAAATAAATGCAGCCTTGGTGAGCATTAGATACTTTTTCAAAAACAATAAAAATCTTACTGACTCCAAATTTTAACAATCCTTTTTTCTAAACAAAACTTTTCAAAAAACACCAGCTTGCATGCAAAAAAAACAACAAAAAAAAAACATCTCAGCTTTCCTCACTGTAAAAGCTCGGTGTCATAAAGATAATTTGCACTGTACTGAGGATGGTACTGTATTTCAGCACAAAGACACCAACCCTGGATTCCTCAATCCTTAAATCATGTTTTATTAAAGGACTAGCAGCTCAAAATGAATTATTTTTCAATTATGGTGGCCGCACCGAGAATGACACATAGATTACAGAGAAAGCGTTCGCCTGCTTCCTCTCTTTGAACAACAAGGTCATCAATCTCATAGCATCGGCTTTTTAATGGTGTATACAAAGAGCGGCGCTAGCGGCACCTATATCTCCGGTGCTGTGGCCCACTTTCATTCGCGATGACACACACACACTCACACACACTCACCCTGTAATTGGAATGAGCTCTGTTATTAATGAAGAGCCCCATGGGTGTATGTTCGGACTTTCCGGGGGAGTACATGCCCTCTGATGGACCGGTGGGTACGTGGTGGAAAATGAACCAGAATCCTGTTTCCTGCAAGACCACACAAACACACACACACACACACACACACACACACACATTACATGTACAGGAGACAGTGCTAATGGGCGTCCTAATGACACAAAATGCATTGAGAATGAGCTCACAGCGGTATATAAAAAATATCCGCTAAGCAACACACGCGGCTGTATGATCCATCACAAATAAGCATGGTAGGTGGAAAGGAGCCACAGAGATACCACGGCACCATTAATCAGAGGCAGCGCTGTGGTAACAAGACTAACCTCGGATCCGGCCGAGGCACAGTTGATGAGATTGTTATTGGGGTTAGCCATCCAGAAGGTGGAGGTGGCGCTGAGAAAGAGAGAGAAGGACACTGATTAGATTGTGAGGCTTCTTATTGCTGCCGAATTCTGCTGTCGTAAACATAAACACGGCTGACATTTAGCACATGTCCATTCTTAACCTCATCACAACCAGATTATTATTAGCTCTACTGTAACTACATGTCTATCTATCGTTCTATCTATCGTTCTATTTGTTGTGCTATCTATCTATCTATCTATCTATCTATCTATCTATCTATCTATCTATCTATCTATCTCTTGTGCTATCTATCTCTTGTGCTATCTATCTATCTATCTATCTATCTATCTATCTATCTATCTATCTCTTGTGCTATCTATCTATCTATCTATCTATCTATCTATCTATCTATCTATCTATCTATCTATCTATCTATCTATCTCTTGTGCTATCTATCTATCTATCTATCTATCTATCTATCTCTTGTGCTATCTATCTATCTATCTATCTATCTATCTATCTATCTATCTATCTATCTATCTATCTATCTATCTATCTATCTATCTATCTATCTCTTGTGCTATCTATCTCTTGTGCTATCTATCTATCTATCTATCTATCTATCTATCTATCTATCTATCTCTTGTGCTATCTATCTATCTATCTATCTATCTATCTATCTATCGTTCGTTCGTTCTTTCTATCAATGATTGATGTGATATGAAATGTTATGCAAAATTTTACTGCAATATTTTAATATGTGACTAAATCATGAATGACTAAAGTGGTGATGTTACAGGATCTCTGGCAGTGTCTTCCTCTATAATTTAAGAGCTATGAAGTTTTATCCTCTCTATTGACTGAATTTCAATCTAAGAGGTGAGCCGTTCATGCAATATATATGAAAGCAATTAGCAATTTAATGCAATTTAATGCCCTAACGATTTGGAAGCCGGTTCATTCCACATGCAACACGGAAACGGTCTAAATGCAAGAAAAGGTGTTTGTATGAAGATAAACATCCGTGTGGGGAAAAAAAGCATCTGTTGCCTGTTTACGTGTTTGTGTCGCAATGGTGCCATATTTGACATGTGTAACTAGACGTCGTTAAAAATGAAGGATTCAATTCCATATGTATTCACCTCATCCTAACGCTGCACACATAACCGCACTTCAAAGCAATTCCCAGCTCTCGGCAACTCTGCGGTACAAATTAAACATACTTACTGTCAACACCAAACCCCAGCTTTCCCAACCCAGACAGTTTCGCTGCCAGAATTTAGCAAGGTTTCTTAATGTGGTGATGTTGTTATTTTAATTAGCAAAGATTATCTGAGGTTCTAAGAATGCGAGTGCATCTTAGGATAAAAATCATTACACAATAATGAACTCGGGCAGAAACGATCATCAGTACGACCGCATGTTGTGTTATTGCTTTCTTAAGAGGAAGCCTTGATTAAAGAATACCAGCAAGAGTGAGAAAACAACCAAAAAAGGGTTTTTTAGAGGCATGAGTCAACAGAATGTAGCTAGTATAATGATAATGGCTACGGCATCTCTCAATGATACAAAAAATTAGAGCTGCACGATTTGCTGCATGACAGCCATATTGCAGTTAGTTTGACAAATACTGGAAATGCAATTTGAACAGCAATATGATAACTGAACATTTCATTGCTTTGATATAAAAGCAATAATAAATAGAACATTGCTGAGATATAAAAGATAAAAGAATAAAATAAACCGAACGAGGGTTGGTTAACGATGGTTGGCTAGTTATCCAGTCATCCAAGAGCCATTTGACTAGTGAGGTTGACTAGTTCATCTTTATACTAGTATAGGTTTATGTATATGTTTATGTCTAATATATACATGAACTAGTTGATATTAGGGTTATTATGGTTAACTACAGCTAAAATTATTAAAAACGTTAACTAAAATAAAGCTGAAATAGAATAAAATATAAATATTAGATGGAAAACTATACCTTTTTATAAGGAAATTAATATTTAAAAAAATGTTTGAAGCAGTAAAAGTAATAAAATTACTATATTAAATAAACTGAAACCAAAACTGAAATAAAAATAAATTAATAATATTACAAGAACAAAATTTCTTAAAAATTAAACTAAATTTAAACTGATTTAGCTTTAACATAAAAATACATAAAATTTGATTAAATATATATATATATATATATATATATATATATATAAATAATCAATTCTAATTGATATCTATAGCTTTAGCGCTAAAATTAGCTCCATATTCTCAAGGCAGAATAGAATTTTGTAATTCTTTCTTTTGATTTTAGGGTGACATATTTTTAGTTTCTTGAGATACAGTCATCCACATCATCCTCTCCATGTTTATCTGTCTGGTCAGTGAGTTTTACCTGCAGTCCTGGCGCGGTTTGGCCACGTATCCAGGATAAGCTCCGTTGGTTATGTCACGGCACATCTTGCTGTCTCTGTCGGAGGGCAGCAGTGTGCTCGCCTTCACCAGCAGACCCAGACAATGGTCAAATGTGTTCCTCTCCTCCGGTCCGTCCTCAGTGAAGAAACAGTGTCCTAAAGCATCATATCCGACAATATCCTTCACCTACCGGAAAATTAACAACATTAGAAGACAGAGGATGAGGTTTTTAGCAATTGTCCTGAGGGCAAATCATGAAAACTTCACATAAAGTTAACTGAAAACTAACTAAAAGAACACCCAATGACTCATCATTTACTGTTAAAATGAATCAGAATCAAAAATGGTAAAGAGAGTCTTCGTCTGTGAATATTTTCAGTTAAAATGGCTTAAAATATAGCGGACAAGCCTTATTGATCAATTTTATGCTGCTTTTTGAAGCTTGATAGTTTAATTCCCCATTCACAAAGTTCTGACATCCATCAAACATCTTCTTTTGCATGTAACAGAAGAAATGAATCAGAATCAAAAATGGAAGCAGAGGGTTTTCATCTGTGAATATTTCCCATGAAAAATGGGAAAATTTTAGTCTGTATTTTGAAACTTGATAGTTCAAATCCCCATCCACAAAGTTTGGACATCCCTTTAACTTCTCTCTTTGCATGTCATCTAAGAAACCCACAGGTTTGGAAGGACATGAAGGTGAGTACACAACGACAAAATTCTCATATGTTCTATTCTTTCATGTAATGCTCATGGTAAATCATGGGTACTTTATTCCTGAGTACAAATAACAAAAACGTAACATAATGGTGAGTAAAAACGGCTTTAGAAGACTTAACCCTCTGGTGCTGTTTGGTCATTTATAACAAAAATATATAAAATAATAAAAATAAATAAATAACATTTTGGTTTTTTAGAATTTTTTTTACTTCATCTGAATGGTATGAAACAAAACAGGGTTAAATGGTCATGAAAAAAAATACTTGTCACACTTGTACTGTTCGCAGTCAAAAACGGCTGCATTGGAAATGAATGGGAAGTGAATTTCATCTAGAGGAAACGTCTGGTACTGCACCCAAACAAAATCCAACTGGAAGAACATTTTTTTGAGATATCAACCTCAAATTTGGAACACAACTTCTTTGATTTTCATGCAGTTTTAGACTAAAACATGTTTTTACACAAAACACAACAACATATTTTTAGACTAAAATTAAGGTTTTGTGCATTTTTCATAATAACAATATTAAACTTCTATAACTTAAATGCCTTCAAGATTTATAACTGTTTAAACTGGAAATTTTATTTTCAGGTTTATTCTTAAAAAGTGGTTAACAGGTAATAAATGGATCATAAGTATTCCATAAATATAATATACAGGTGCATCTCAATAAATTAGAATGTCGTGGAAAAGTTCATTTATTTCAGTAATTCAACTCAAATTGCAAAACACGTGTATTAAATAAATTCAATGCACACAGATTGAAGTAGTTTAAGTCTTTGGTTCTTTTAATTGTGATGATTTAGGCTCACATTTAACAAAAACCCACCAATTCACTATCTCAACAAATTAGAATATGGTGACATGCCAATCAGCTAATCAACTAAAAACACCTGCAAAGGTTTCCTGAGCCTTCAAAATGGTCTCTCAGTTTGGTTCACTAGGCTACACAATCATGGGGAAGACTGCTGATCTGACAGTTGTCCAGAAGACAATCATTGACACCCTTCACAAGGAGGGTAAGCCACAAACATTCACTGCCAAATAAGCTGGCTGTTCACAGAGTGCTGTATCCAAGCATGTTAACAGAAAGTTGAGTGGAAGGAAAAAGTGTGGAAGAAAAAGATGCACAACCGACCGAGAGAACTGCAGCCTTATGAGTATTGTCAAGCAAAATCAGTTCAAGAATTTGGATGAACTTCACAAGGAATGGACTGAGGCTGGGGTCAAGGCATCAAGAGCCACCACATACAGATGTGTCAAGGAATTTGGCTACAGTTGTCGTATTCCTCTTGTTAAGCCACTCCTGAACCACAGACAACATCAGAGGCATCTTACCTGGGCTGAGGAGAAGAACTGGACTGTTGCCCAGTGGTCCAAAGTCCTCTTTTCAATGAGAGCAAGTTTTGTATTTCATTTGGAAACCAAGGTACTAGAGTCTGGAGGAAGGGTAGAGAAGCTCATAGCCCAAGTTGCATGAAGTCAAGTGTTAAGTTTCCACAGTCTGTGATGATTTGGGGTGCAATGTCATTGTGTTGTTTGAAAACCAACATCACTGCACCCGTTTACCAAGAAATTTTGGAGCACTTCATGCTTCCTTCTGCTGACCAGCTTTTAAAGATGCTGATTTCATTTTCCAGCAGGATTTGGCACCTGCCCACACTGCCAAAAGCACCAAAAGTTCGTTAAATGACCATGTGTTGGTGTGCTTGACTGGCCAGCAAACTCACCAGACCTGAAGCCCATACAGAATCTATGGGGTATTGTCAAGAGGAAAATGAGAAACAGGAGACCAAAAAAATGCAGATGAGCTGAAGGCCACTGTCAAAGAAACATGGGCTTCTATACCACCTCAGCAGTGCCACAAACTGATCACCTCCACGCCACGCCGAACTGAGGCAGTAATTAAAGCAAAAGGAGCACCTACCAAGTATTGAGTACATATACAGTAAATGAACATACTTTCCAGAAGGCCAACAATTCACTAAAAATGTTTTTTTTATTATTATTATTATTGGTCTTATGAAGTATTCTAATTTGTTGAGATAGTGAATTGGTGGGTTTTTGTTAAATGTGAGCCTAAATCATCACAATTAAAAGAACCAAAGACTTAAACTACTTCAGTCTGTGTGCACTGAATTTATTTAATACATGAGTTTCACAATTTGAGTTGAATTACTGAAATAAATGAACTTTTCCACGACATTCTAATTTATTGAGATGCACCTGTAGTACCATAAAATACAAAATATTAAATAAAAACACCATCAAACTAAAATATAGTGCTTTTATTTCAGTGAAATAAACAAATAAATAAATAAATAAAACAGCAACAAGCGAGTAGCACCAGATGGTTAAAATAAATCGCACAAGTCATATTGACAGCTGTTATTTTGCTTTTTTGATACGTGTCAGTTTAAAAGTTTGGACATCTGTTCAACTTCACCTTTCGCATGTCATGGAAGAAACTCACAGGTTGGGAAGGACATTAAGGAGAGTAAACCATGACAAAATCCTCATGTTTTCTATTCCTTTAGGGTAACTGGCAACTCAACATAAGAAATACTACAAGATGTTTCCATAAAAGATGTCAGCTATCTTCTATTTTTGAACACCTGCTGTGAATACACATTTCTAAAAGCCTCAGGTGAAGCTGAAATGCTGCACTTTTTGCCATCAAATACAACGCTGATGGAAACATTATTTCCACCCAAACCTATTTCTTTGAAAGAAATTCCATTAATCCTTTCAAAGAAATAGGTGAATTGTAAACTACCTCAGTGTGTGATACAACTACTGCTGGGCAGAAGAACATTTAGCCTTGTTAAATGCATTAGAGGCAACCCTCGTCAAGGAGTTATTCGCGTCAGAGCTCTGAGGTTGGTGCGGCCCCCCTGCTGGCTCCAAAATAAAATCGTAGCATGCTATCACGAACGAATAATGCGGCTTCAGTGTACCATAACCTTTCACCTCATCTCCTGTGAAGAAAATAAAGCAGCGCTCCAGCATCTTTGAGAAGCGTTTGAAAAGCAGCTCCGCGCTTTTTAGAAAAGCCAAGGACGGACTGTTACGCAATAAACTGCAGATTCATATTCCTGTTCTATTGAGCTCTGACAATCCATATTTCATTTAACTAGATAGAGTCAAAAGAAGCCAAGTACTCTTTGCAGCTCCGCTATGATGTAAATAATACTACATGGGATCAGTATCTGCAAAACACCTGGATATCATGCAAGTGTGAAACTGAAAGCCTAGTTTGTCAATTACAAGTTTTTGACTACAAGATTTAGTTTCCCTTACTAGCCTGTTTTCCATCCCTTAAGCTTCATTTTAAGTCTTGAAAAGAGCAAAGGGGTGTGACCTGTCAATCAAAATCAGACAGATGATTGACAGCTAGATATCACTAAGAATGGAGGAGCAGCTACTGCAGGAAGGCATTCAGCTATACTGAGGTTTTATAGACTTCATCTTTTCAGGCTTTCTGCTTTTAACCTGTCTTAAACTACAGTACCTGTCTTGGTTACGTAAACGGGTTACAAAAAAATCATTATTGTTTTATGTTTTATGGATGTATAAATATTGTGTACCAGTAGTTCTATGGCAACACTGTGTGAAAACTGAGGGAACTATAAACAAAAGATTCCATTGTATTAATGTTGCAGCAGAGACTCATTATGGAGATCTTCAAGCACACATAACCTCTGCATCTGAAACTCACCAGCAGCCCGTTGGTGCCGTGGACGGTGACGCATCGGGAGAAGGTGTGATGAATGGACAGGTCTTTCACGTAAGTTGGCGGGTTGTAGCCTCCCTTCTCATCCACGTCCCCGTTCATATGGAAGTGGACAGGGTAGTGACCCATAGACTGCTGCCCCATGTGCTTAAACTCCACCCCTTCCACATGCACAGAGCGGAAACCTCGCTCCACCTGAAGAATGAAACATAAGAGACAGGAAAAATCACACTCTTTTGAGCTATTTTGATATTAATGGTGCTATTTCTGGCTTTTAATGACATTTATATCTGTCTTGGGAGCTAACTAAATATTTATTTGTTTACCTGCATGTCATGTTTGTATAGAAGCTAACTGCAACTTTTTATCTCACAATTTGGACTTCTTTCTTGCAATTCTGAGTTCATATCTCACAACTGTGACTTTTTTTTTTTGCAGTTCTGAGGGTAAAAAAGTCACAATTGCAAGAATTACACAACTGCAGAATTGTCAGAACTGTGAGCTACAATTACTTTTTTTATTCTGTTGCAGAAAAAAAAAGAAAAAAAAAATTGCGAGATGTAAATGCGGAATTTGTGAGAAAGCAAGGCAGAATTGCAAGAAAAATGTCAGACTTATGAATTAAAAAGTCTCAATTACATTTTTTTTTTTTATTCTGTGGCGGAAACATGCTTCCATACATGTGACCGGAAAACCATGAACATGCAAATGTGTTGTTAAATTACTTAAGTCTATGTGTGAATTACCAGTCTATGTGTGAATATATGCAGGGGCGGAAAGTAAAGGTGTCAGCTAGATTGATTTCCTCTCTTCCCTCGTTCTCACACGTCTGCCAGAATGTTCGCTTTCAGATTTCACGGCTGCCTTTTTTGTGACCTACATCAGATCATTTCAAGTCAAAGGACATGAAATATGTTGCACGTCATATCTGCACGATGCAGTACAATGCGAGTGAAAGTAAGAAGATTTGACGTTTCCCAGGGGAAAGGTGGCACACTTTGGCTCCAATTAATGTCTTTCATCTTTTTGGACGGCCAAATGTACGGCTTCACCCTGGCCTGACATTTCTCTAAATGTTTCAGAAATTAGATTAGCTGCCTGGCAAATATCATAAGAATGTGACAGTACGGCCTCGGAAGGCGGTTTTTATGACCTCCCTTGTGGTTGAAAGCCATAAACACAAGCGCAAATCGTCCAGTCGTGTGTTAAGTGTGTCAGAGGGTTCATTGCTCTAAACAAGCAGGCCGAACATGTTTTCAAATGGGTGTGTGAGTGAAGAGCATTTCTGACTGACATGAAGACCCAAACACGGATCTCATTAAATTGCATTAAATTGCATTAAAAGCTCTCATTAAATTGCTGAACTCATTCCAACCAAATAATTAAATCATTTATGAGTCCGTCACCAATATTTTTGTAGAATAGTCGTTTGATCGCATATGACCTAACGTAAGGGCCTACAATAATGCGGTTTGACCAGTGTGGCGCTGCAGAGCAAGACTGTAACTCAGCCTTCCCGCACGTAATCCAATTAAGTAGACACAGCGCTATGTCATAGTACAAACGAAGCCAAACCAGTAGAGTTTGGGAAAGATTCCTGCCCATGTAGGGGTGGAAAGAAATGAGACTGTGGATCTTTTGGCAAAAGGAATAATAAAACATGTAATAGTTGATATACAAGTACCATTAAGTAGAGCAGAGAATAAAACTATTATAAAGGATCATACACACAAAATATGGCAGGAATACTGGGACATAGACAACATAGGACAACATCTATACAGTATACAAAAACATGTAGGCATGAGTATGAAGCAGAGCAGATGAAAATTAAACGTCTTATAATAAGCCATGCTGGATTAAATCTAACATTACATAGAATAGGAAGACTGGACTTCACACCTGCTGCAATGCACAAGAAATGGTAAAATGGTATCGGAGAATAAAGTTACAGATGCAAATTGGAAAACAAACCATGACACTAGAGAATTTGCTTTGGGAAAACATCTGAGAAAGTTTGTAGTCTCCTAATAAATTATCTGAGAAATACTGGGATAATTGAGAGAATGTAGTGTGTGGGTTTTTTCCCTGTAATTCTTCTGTTCACTCTCCAGTCCTGTAGGTGGCAGTAATGCTCCTTTAACTTGGTTTGCCAGCCATCATTGAAACAAAAAGAAGAAGAAGAATTTGGGAAAGTTTTATGAAACTACAAACAGAAAATCCTGTCATGTGTAAAGGCCCCAATATACTCATAGCAAAGTTCTTTTTCATTCTTCATTTAGTGCTAAAGTGAAGTTCAATTTTGGCAAGCAGCAGTTTACTGTTAGCGAACATCCCGACACTGCCGAAATCGGTGTTTAGATGAATGTGTGCTTTCCTCTCAATAACAAAATAAACACATAAACATGACAGTGGTGAGAAAACAGCAGTTAAGAAAGCATCTGATCATAGCAATGTGGCTCTGCAATCGGCAATCCAGTAAATTCACGTTGCATCTATTTATATAGCGCTTTACACAATAGACTGCTTTAAAGCTTTACTTTATTAATCATGAAAAAACAGTGTCAGTGTAATTTCAGTTGAAATTACAACTTGATTTTCAGAGTAGCTCTATATGTATATTAAAATGTTTAGAATATGCATAGCGCAATATTTTAATGAATTGCAAAAGCTGAATAATCGATCAATGTCTACTGATTAATCTGTGAAATAATCGGCGATTAGTCGATTAATCATTCTAATAATCTTTAGATTAATCGATTATCAAAATATTAATCTGTTGCAGCCTTAGTCTGGTTGCTGAGTTGTTCTCAGTGGTTGCTGAAGAGTTTCTAGTATGTTCTAGCTGGTTTCTAGAGTGTTGTTAAACAGTTGCTTCTAAGTGGAGACTAAAAACAAACAATAAACATGAACAAAAACACAATGCCTCAAAGACCTCAAAAAAGCCTGCGAAAAATGAAATACCCTAGCAGTAATTATTTAAGTAATAAATGCTAACACAATTACACTGTTGAGAGCCATTTGGATTTGGAAGGACATGAGGTTTAGTAAATGATGACTAATTTTAACATTTATCACTTCTAAAATCATTACTGCGAGGCAGATTTAGTCAAAAGCGGTTTCCCCACAACTTGAAAGACAGGATGGCCTAGTTGTTGCACATGGAAATTTCTTCTTGAGTGGAGAAACGGGCCAACCTTCTGCATGACAGCGAAGGTGAGGAGGGGAAAGGAACAGTCAAGATCTGGGCCAATTACTAGAGAGGTCAGACGCTTGAGTCGCCCCATCGCGTACACACACACACTCGCACACTGACAGGCCCTTCGCAGGAGCCAAAGCCAAAAAAACTGTGCGTTCTGCTAGTTTGACAGAGTGTTAATGTCTAGCTAGAGGTGCCATCGCTGTAATAACTCATTCTGAGGGTGTGAACATCCATGTTCGGATGAGCTAGTGGACGGATGGAGGCATTACAAGACAACTGTAGGTGGTATTTAACAGAGAAATGCATGTATGAAGTGACAGGAGAGTCGAGTTACCTTAAGATGGCCACCAAACGTGTCGAAGGAGAAGAACTTGCAGGCTTCGTTGCCATAACAGGTCGGCTCCATCACTCCTCTGATCAAAATGTTGCGAGTCAGCAGTCCAACCTCTGCCCGCATGTCCACACCATCCACCTCCTCTCCTATGTGAAGGTACGCTGGTTTACCTGGAGGACGCATACACACAAACACACACAATTTCATCACACCTCAGCTATGTAGTCTTTTATAACAGGTCCCTCCCAATTTGCATACACTATGCTGTTTTGTAGTGTAAATAGTGCAAGTAGTGTGCTCACACTGAAAATTATAAATAGAAAAAGTGCACTTTAAATACCCAGATGATGCACTTAATTAATCAAAAAAACTAAATGTTGAATGTTGCACACTTCTTGTTCTCAACTGTTGCAGCTTTAATTATGTAGTGGAGGGGGAGGGGTTATCAGACTATGATGTTGAAGGACAAAATAACCTTAAAAAAATTAATTCACTACACGGTTGAATACATGGTACATACGTACATAGCATATATCAGTGTGTATAATGCATAATTTGGGAAACAGCAATGTTTTATACTGGTTATATGTTGTAATTTATAGCTTTGTAATGTCTTACATGACATATGAATTTGTTTTTAATGCGTTTTATTATATATTGCTCTATTCAAATAGTGCAAAGCAGAATATCATTTGTACATAATGCCTAATTTATACATATTTTGTGTCATTTGTATAATTTGAAGCAGAACAACAGTATTTTGTGTATGTGTGCTAAGACAAATGTCCACAGAAAAGTATATTTAACTGCATTTTATTGCCATTCCAAAAATAGTACTAAAAAGCATTATATTTGGACATTTATCATAGTTACCATAGTTTTTACAGACCATGGTGCATGATAGATAGATAGAAGGACAGATAGATAGAACGACAGATAGATAGAACGCTAGAACGATAGAACGCTAGATCGATAGATCGATAGATCAATAGATCAATAGATAGACAGACAGAGGTTTATCGCGTCTACCAGTAAAAATTCTCCCAGCCCCAGATAGATCTCTCAATCAATCATTGTCCGGTCTGTTTGTCTTCCTCCTTCTTCAGAAAAAAGTCAGTCTCACACATAATATATGAAGTTCTCAGAGTTTCTGGACACCACAAGTTCTGCAGCAGCAGGACTGAGATCCAGCAGCAGGCATACAGAGAAAAAGAGATTACAAGAGAAACAATACATCCAGAAATATATGAGAAAAGCCGAGAGAGAAAAATAGGCCAAATGAGAGAGAGCAAGCGAGACAATTCTTGAGTTATCATATATTTTTGTGGGAATTTCATGGCTTAAATTGGAGAAGGCGTAGAGGGACAGAGAGAAAGAGAGAGAGATGTCATTCCACCCTCAGACATTCTTCCTGCCTGACCCAGATACAGGGCTGAAGAGGCTCCAGGACTCAGAGCTCATCTGATAATCACAAACAGGGATGCCCAGCTCTCTCCTTTCCCACATTGTCTTCCTCCGACGCATCCCGAGAGACTGGGCCATGTTGACAAATTGCTCCTCCTAATGGATGAGATCCTCTCAATGCTCATTTATTCATTTTTAAAATGACTACAGTCACTATACGGCCAGACCTTGAGTCTGTCAAACAATCAAGGGAGACTTACAGATGTGTCTTTTTGTGCTTTTCTGTAATAGACAAATTGAAAATGCATAAAATTTGTGAAATGTGCTGTCTCCAGCCTGTTTACTGAGCCGTTTGCGTACATAATTTTGTGTATATCCCAAATTATATTGCATCTTTCACATCCAAATCTTTGTAAAATAGTAATAAATAATGAGACAATTAAAATAGCAGAAGATAACAGCGAAATGGAGCGGCTTTTTGTATTGTCCTGTATTAAAAATTTTAGGGTCCATAAAAAAAAAAATTAGTTAGTTAATTAGTTAGTTAATATTATAATAAAAATAATATTACATGATAATTAATATTTTTAGGGTCCATTCATTAAATTACATAAAATCATTTTAAATATATATTTAAATAATATTTAATACCATTTTAATTTAATAATATTAATATAACAGCGTTAACACTATAACTCTGGTATAGGTAAGTTAAAATGACAGAGAAACAGCACTTTAACAGGAGCAACACTAGAACACGGGTGCTGATTGTAGGCTAATTCTGTCATGTGACACAATATTAATTTGAGTTCTCATCAAAAAGTGTTTTTTGCAATATTTGAAGCATCAACATAGAATTTATCTGCTATAGTTAAACATTTTGATGTGCTAAACCTTCTTCTGCAAAATAAATAAATAAATATAACATAATAATAATAATAATCCTTGGGTGAAACCTGGCTAAAGTCTCCAGGTGTAGTCAAATATCAAAAGTCTGCAATCCATCTCATTATGAGCTCTAAAATTTCTAATCAAATTCTTACCATTCGCTTAATTGAGAACTTGAGCTTTGAAAGAAACTCTTTCGGGTTTCTAAAATGAAGACAGATTTCATATCCCTGATGGTTTTCATTTAAAAACAAACAGCAGTCTGCAGCGGTCTAATTGTTGCGGGCCATTTTATTGGCTGCATGCTGATAAGATGAATGCTGATCTATTTCAATCACACACCTCAGTGTATCCGCACACTTAGAATCACCATCAAATGAGCTGACGGCCAGCTGGCACCAAACACACAGATGAGGAAAGGGTGAAAGTTCAGAACAAACAGGGGTCAACAGATTGAAACTGCTTCCCGGCCAGCAGTGGGGAAAATCCAACAGATGGGTCTCTTTCCATCACCACACACACACACACACACACACACACACACACACACACACACACACACACACACACAGAGGAACCTGTAAAGCCCACTGAGTGAATTTCAGCATCTATGTGTTAAGTCTAAACCACTGTCTAGCAGTTAGTGCATTTGCTCTGACACAATGAGCTTTGGTGCTCATGCAGGCAATAGGAGTTTGAATCTGGATCACTGCATTTTCCAGTTTACTAAACCGTGTTCTGGCTGGTTGCTAGCACTTTGCTAAATGTCGACAAATTAAAATGAGTGTCATCAGTTCAACTGAATCAAGAATCATTTCAAAAGAATGATTCATTGACGATTCACCACATGCATTCGGATCCCGAAGAGAGTGTGAACAGATGAGATGTTTTGAAAAACAGGATGGAAAAGAGGAAAGAAGTGTATAAGCACAAACACACATGCACACACTTGTCCTGTGACTCCACATCCACACCCACACAGCCAAAATACTTACGCACTCCACCAAAAAAAAACATCAACACCTAATTCACAGCCAAGCAAAAATTCTCACCGCCCATCAACACCCAGCTAAATGACACATGAACACAGAACGATGCTCCATCAACATATGATTGGCTTCACTTGTGAACAAATGGAATGATCCAATCAGGGTGGGATGATGGGCGGGTTTGGGTGAGTCCGACCCTCCTAATTAAAAGAATATTCTTGGTTAAGTTTAGCTCTATCACAAGTATCTGCGACATTTGTAAAAGCTATTTGAGATGAAAAGTTGTTTAAATTGTCCTTTTAACAGTGGGACTTCTTTTGAGAAGTGAACTTGAATTAGTTGTGCATTATAAGTACTATGGGTAGAGTTTTGAAATAAATAAATAAATAACATTTTATAATATTATCAATAAAAAAAATCAACAAAAAATCAACAAAATAAAATTAAAATTTTTAAATATTATAAGTACTTTTGAGAAATGAACTTGAATTAGTTGTGCATTATAAGTACTATGGGTAGAGTTTTGTTCCATATTAATTAATTAATTAATTAATTAATTAATTAATTAAAACCAAACATTTTTATATAACAAAATATAACAAAACAACTTTAAATTTATATAAATTTATATAGCAAAAATCAACAAAATAAAATAAAACAATTATATTTTAAAATATTATAAATAAATAATAATAAATACAAATAAAATAATATAAAATAAAATAATACATTTCCAAAAATAAAAATAATATAAAATAATATAAAATACCAACTAAAATAAAAAACTCAGCTTTTATAATGTAATAAAATATGAAACCTTTAGAACTTGCTCCAAACACTGATAATACACAATGTTGTCCAGTCATAAAATAATATAAAATAACACAAAACAGAAACTAAAATAAAAAAACCCTCACATTTTATAAATACTATTATATGTATACATAATACATTTCAGTGCTGAATGTTGTTCATAAACAACAAAATAAAATAAAATTAATATTTAATGATATTGTAAATAATAATAATAAATTATAATAAAATACTATAAATTAAAAATAATAAATATGCAAAAATAATATAAAATAGCAACAACAACAACAACAAAATTAATGTAATAAAATATGAAACCTTTAGAACTTGCTCCAAACATTAATAATACAAAGTGGTGTCCAGTCATACAGGAATTTGATGTTAAAATCCTGCCAAGCCTACAATAAAGTACTCTCATATGAATAAAAATGCATAAGCTATAAGTTTCAGTGCTGAATGAAGTGTATAATCAACATTCCTCTTGTTCTGTCTGCCTTCTTTTTTCACCGAACGTACTGCAATGCATTCAGGGATTGTTTTCTACAAATTTGGTCTACAGAAGGAATTTCAGAAGACAGAACAATCACACTGCCTACCTTTCTGAACAGCCTTTTGTGTTGTAAGTGCGCCTACAACACCTTAAAACGCTTCCACTGTGTGATTCGCACACTTGACACAATCGGGCTCGTTTCTAACGCCGAGCGATACGCGTTCAGACAAACAAACACGCACATTCGCTCAGCATGAGACAGGCATCTCCATAGACAACTGAAGAGGATTAAATGAGTTTCCTCAGGGCTGGAAAACTGTCTAATGGCTTTCATAGCAGTCTTAAAGTGAGAGAGCGTCCTACACTTCCGCATCAGAGACAGAAACACGGAGAGACAAGCGCTCGCCATCAATCTCCTGTGAGAGCATCATTAGCGCCATATCAGCAACACGCATCTTTGAATTCGTCGTGATGAATACACCAGGCGCTTTGTTTTTATGATATCTTCCCTTGTTTGCCGTCGCCCACGTGCAACGTAAACCTGCTCTAATCGCGCAGGCAGTCGAGAGAAATTACGACCCCAGTGGATGATGAATGTGCGACCTCTGCTCCGCCAGAGGTCTCTGTGCGCGAACACGTGCGCATGCACACATCCAGGCCTTGATTCTCCAGCAGACATGCATTCGGTGCCATTAAGGTCTTAATTACGGGCTCTATTGAGAAATTACCCAGTAAACACACACATTCTCTGTCACACACATACCAAACAGCTAGGGGTTGCTGGCAGAAGGACCTACGTGAGCTGACTTTCAATGCGGTTCGAGTTGTGTCAATCTTTAATTAGTGTGTGTGAGTCACAGTGACATGCACACAAGCTGAGCAGACCTTGACCTTTACTCTTCAGCAACATCACAGATATATATATATATATATATGGAATACCACATCATTATCTTTAATTCAGTTATGGAACAAACCGTATCTGAGGTGAGATGTTAATTCTCATTCGACAGACACTGCTTGCACACACACACACACACACACAGGTTTCCATTTTTTGTGGGGACACCTAACCCTACCCCTTACAGGAAAATTTCTGCTATTTCAGATTTTCAATACACTCCATTCTGTGCGATTTATAAGCTTGTTTCCTCAAGGGGACCAAAAAAATGTCCCCACAAGGTCAAAATTTACTGGTATTACTATATTTGTGGGGACATTTGGTCCCCATAATGTGATGAATACCAGGTACAAACACACACACACACGTGCAGTTATTAGCAAAACACATCTGCATTATATACTGCTTTTGCTCATACTTATGATTAGTGATCTGAACAAACCACTAATACTGAGTAATTAACTTTGGTGTGTAACTTGTTCTGTGCAGGTTGGGATAAAAAATAAAAAAAAAAAAAAAAACAAACCTTAATAAACGTACACTGAAGAAGGAAGCTGAGCTATAGAGTCCAGAATATTATTTTTTTCTCACATTCATGTCTTAAGAACTGACTGTCATTTTGCAAGTGATTATTTCATATCAGTTTGTTCACTATCTGGTATATCTATGTTGGTTAAGTTACTTATATGTGACTAAAGTAACATAATGACAATTAAAAATGTAGGCCTACACTACCATTTAAAAATTTGGGGTTAGAAAGAAAGAAATTAAATCTTTTATTCAGTAAGGATGCATTCATTTACCAAATGTGACAGTTAAAACTGAGTTTTAATGTTATGAAAGATTCCTATTTCAAATAAATGCTGTTCTTTAGAACTTTGTTATTTATCAAAAAATCCAGAAAAAAAAAAAGGGGTCACGGTTTCCACAAACATGTGAAGCAGCATAACGGTTTTCAATATTGATAATAAAAAGAAATGTTATTTGAGCTGCAAATCACATATTAGAATGATTTCTGTGTGATCATGTGTGTACAGTATGTGTGTGCGTGTTTAAAATGGAGATCTGTCATAGCTACAATTAATTTATAATATAATATAATCAGTATAATAGAATGATTTCTGAAGGATCATGTGACACGACTGGAGTAATGATGCATCAGCTTTGCATCACAGGAATAAATTATATGTTATGTAAATTATGTATATAAATTATGTGTATATATACACACATACATACTATGCTGTTGCTTTAATGCCTAAACATTAAGGCAACAGCATAATATTGAATGGTATAAATAGCAAGCATCACCCGTTTTTCATTCCCTCTCTTTTCTTTTATTTTTGATGCTTTTCTATGTATATATAGATAAATACTCGTATACATTTATTCCTGTAGCTCCAATGGCAATAGACATGTCAAAATTGCAGGTTTGACTACCAAAGAATGCATGTACTGATAAAGCGCACATCTTGAACACACTATACTGTAAGTTGCTTTAGATAAAAGCATCAGCCAAATGCATTCACGCATACATCTATTCAATGTGTGCCTTTTCATCTGACAGATGTTTACTCAAATATGACAATTAAAACAGAAGATGCTTTCCAGATGATGCTAGTCTCTATGCATTATAGACAACTATCATTTGGAAGCATGACGCAGCTGAAGACCTTACTGACATAAATATATTCCCATTACGCACTCATGCATGTCGCATTACGACTTGGCAATGAAAGAACAAATGTCAGCATTTCCAAAATGCAATGCACTCCGCTAACTGTCATGGTTTAGACACTGTGATAAATACAATCGTCCAAGAGAATCAGCGGCGTTTACCTGCACAAACACCCCAGAGCAACTTGTGCAATGACAGGAATAGACATTATTGGGGTTTAATAAACAGCAGCTTTGTCTGGTGGCATGAGTCACTCCACTGAAGGAGCAAGGAACTGACTTGGCTCCTAAAATAGATCTATCCTGTCTGCCGAACGGAGAGCTGTCACAAAAAATTATGAGGAGGCTTGAGATGAGGAATCAACAATGGAACAGCTGGAAATGCTTCTAATGATGCTGAAACACTTGTTTTGGAGAGAGACAGAAAGCGAGAGATGAAAAGACAGATGAGAGCCTAAAAGAGACAGATAAAAAGAGTGCGAAGTTTGGAAAACAACAAGCAAAAGTCTAAGCAACTAACAGAGAGCAAGAGTTTTCCTGCATACACGAGCAAGTTTCTCAGAAAAACCTGCACCCATTAGGTGGCATGTTCATATGATGGACAGTTTTTCAGATTCAGTCTTTCATTTGTAAGGAATCAAACTGGCTCTGCGTGTCCAGGCGGTACAGACAGTCATTTTTGGCAGCATTGCGCTGGTTGCTATAGTAATGAAGTAGGCGTCAGGTGACACCAAGTGAGGTTGTTGTACAACAACTGAGATCAGCAAACTGGCAGTACAGAGAGAAAACCGTCATACCATATGTGATGACATACAGTAATTATCTTTTACTTTTCTGGAAGAAAATGTGAGTGATCCTTTTCTGTGCAAAACAAAATAAATAAATAAATATAAAATTTATATAAAATCTGATAATCTTTAAAATGCACAAATATTAAAGAAACAGCATAATATTGCATGCTGTAAATGGCAAGCAACACTCATTTTCTTCAGAATTTTAATTTTAGATGCTTTTCTATAGAAACATATGCATTCATTCCTGTAGCTCAAATGGCATTAGAAATGTCAAGGTTGCAGGTTTGGTTACCAAAGAATGCATGTACTGATGAAATGCACAGCTTGAACACAGTGTACTGTAAGTCACTTTAGATTAAAATAAATAAATATATAAATACATTTTTATTTGTAATGCATATTATATAAGGAATAAATACAATGTAATAAGTAGGTGAATAAATTGGATGGAGATCTGTCATAGCTATAATTTATAAACTGGCTTATATAAAATGCATATATAATATAAAAAATATAATAAGAAATAAACAAAACCTAAAGAAGTCAGTGAATAAATCGAATAGAGATCTCTCATAACTATAATTTATGAATACCCTTTGGCCTTTGACAGTATAAACTGGTAAAGTAAGGTAAACAAGGCAGTGAAAGTTCTTCTTGTAACAATGGAAACAAATGTTTTTCAAATGTAAGTGGATTAACTAGTTTTAGCTTCAGTGATTCAGTTCAATTTAATTCCATTTTGTGCTGTAATTACTTGATGACTACTCTTGGTATATAAAAATAGCTGAACTATCACACACTATTTTTTTAATTAGATTGCTTGATCTACAATTATATGTCCTGTTTTAGTTATTTAGTTCCTTTGATGTGCAAAGAAAGACATAAAGCATTAGCCTTTGACATTCTGCGTTTGATTGTAAAAGAAAGCTGGATTAATTATTCAGAACATAAAAAACATACATTTAACAAGCCACACACAATCTACTCCAACAGAAAGAAAACATGATGGAGCTGACATTAGAAATAAAGAGACAGTGTCTAAAAAGAGGAACCATCTTGCTATTACTTGACAGGAGCAATTACAGTGATGCCCGCAACTTAATGTATGGAAAGAGGAAAGGGCTCTTTGGAAAATCTTCAGTGAGAAAGCAAAATATTAAAGCCAAACTGCTTATTAAATATGAGCAATGCTTGGCAATGACATGCAAAGTAGCCAAGCTGGCTAATTCCTCAAGTGGAATTATGGATGCATGTGGTGGATTTGGACTGACTGTGTAACAAACAACATGCTTTTCATACCATATAGCCTACTGTTTAATATAGTAGGCTATTTGGAGATTAAAGCGTTTTTTTTTTCTGCAGAATATCACACATGAAATGTCCCTTTTATCTGAGAAATATTACTGGCAATAGGTGTTCACACCTGTCCTAAGCTCTCTAAACAGCAACAAAAGAACCCGAGCGCAAACTGTGCATGTTATCCAATAAGAAAACTTTGCTGACTTGCTGGTATGTTTTGAAAAGAACGCTTTGTAATGTTTTGGAAAAACGACAAAGCTATTGGGAGGTGTTCTAATTGCTACAAATGCTGCGTTCCATTCAAAGTCTGTGAAATATTATGTGGAATATTCCGGTCTCATATTCCAATAACAAAAACGTTCCGTTGCTCAACACTTGTATTAAGAAATAAATTGGAATAGTAGCATTTGCTTTAGAGATGTTTGGATATCAACAACATTATCCATTGGGGCCATGTTACAGGAACATTCTAAATTGGAATCTTTTTAGTAACCATGGCGATTTCAGTTAAAATGCCATTTAGAACAATGAACTTCTCAGATCTTAAGACTGAAGATGGCACACTTCTGTAATATGGCCTTTCGCAACCAAATTGCAAAGGATCAACAATGCAGCTAACATTTGTTTTGCAGGTGTAAAAGAAATGATCAGAAATGATTGATTGTGCATTTTGATGAAAATGGATGCATTTTATTTGCTTAACTCTCATGTTGTGTTTCAGTCATTTTGACTTTGTGAGGATTTTCTTGAAATGCTAGTTAATTTAGTTTATATATTTATTTATTTATAATTTATATATATATATATATATATATATATATATATATATATATATGTGTGCCTTAGACTTCTAGCATTGCTTGTCAATTTTTGCAAAATTGCTTCTAAATTTCTCATTATACTATATGTGACCCTGGACCACAAAACCAGTCTTAAGTCTCTGGGGTATATTTGTAGCAAAAGCCAAAAATACACTGTATGGGTCAAAATTATCAAAAAAATTTTTATGCCAAAAATCATTCGGATATTAAGTAAAGATCATGTTCCATGAAGATATTTAGTAAATTTCTTACCATAAATGTATCAAAACTTCATTTTTGATTAGTAATATGCATTGCTAAAAACTTCATTTGGACAACTTTAAAGGCAGTTTTCTCAATATTTTGATTTTTTTGCACCCTCAGATTCCAGATTTTCAAATAGTTGTATCTCAGCCAAATATTGTCCTATCCTAACAAACCATACATCGATGGAAAGCTTATTTATTCAGCGTTCCGATGATGTATAAATCTCAATTTTGAAAAATTGACACTTAAGACTGGTTTTGTGGTCCAGGGTCACATATTATTACCAAATCGTGGTTTCAATCTTTTTGTTACATTGTTTTCTTTCAATTAGCACAGGTTTTTCTTTCCTTTTGGAACTGATTGATTGTAGTCCTCATTGATTTGAGCTTATACACCTCAGTTTTTCAGTGAACATTGCCAAAACTATCTACAACTAATGCTTTTTTGAGTCAGAAACTGAGGTGTGTAAGCTCAGAGCAATGAGGGCTGACTAATCTGTTCCAAAAAGAAATACAAAGCCTATGCTAACTGAAAGAAGACATGTTGACAATTCAATATAGCATAATGAGAGATTTACAAGGAATTTTTAAAAGGCCGGTCATTTTTGACTGGGAACACCAAATTAGGTAAAGGATTTTCAGCGTAGCACAGAACAAGAGTTTAATGTCATTTTTTTGCTGTTAAAACATATCCAAAAATGGCTCCTTTCTGAGTCGAATGAAAGACAGCAGTCCAGTGTAAGTTATCAAAATGGCTAATGTCGCTAACAGCATCATTAAACGATTACAGACAGCGTGGAAACTTCACACACTTTGTACAGACATCTGTAATGACTTTCAGAGCAAAACATCGTAAGTGAATCTCGATTCTATCTGGTTTAATTTCCCTTCTGGCACGCATCAGTAAAAAACACTGAAAACAAAATGCAAATTGTTTGAGGTAGAGATGAGGACTGGAGTGATGGGATCTGACAGCAGTCCTGAGTCAGTGCACAAATAATAAGGGCAAATTGTTAAAAGAATGCGAAAGTACATTGTGTCCTTTCTGTGTGCAGAACAGTTGCGTGTGTTTAGTATAAGCAGGTAATGGGAGACTGTTCGCACCACAACATCTTCAGAGAGACAGCAATTATCTGTGAGATTTAAAAGTTGACTGCAGACGTGGATGTTTTGCATTAATTATTTAACTGAAATACGATGAATTCAAACTCTACTGCTTATAGTAATGCAATGCAGCAAAAATTATTAATCCTTTTTGCCTTATTGTCCAGTAAAAATATTTAAACCTTTAAAACAATCAATTAAACTGAGAATAAAATGTGCATAAGACTTGTTTTTAGAGAACATATCCTGAAGGAAGTTTATTTTTCCTACCTTGTTTCCAGATGTATTAGAAAATAAGAACTCAATCTTGAATATATCTGTTACATATATTATAAATATATTAATTCTGCAAAATCTAATTAAAAAAAATAGTTCCCTCACTATGCATTTCTATTTCAGTGAGAAGTCTAAAAATGCAGCAAATGTGTGCACAAGACTGCAAAGCCGCTTCATGTCAATACGCTTCATCTAAATCCCTTATGAAATCCATACCTGCCTTAATTCAACCCGACAGCTGCATCAGCAAACAGAAACGTGTTCTTTATGTGCATGGAATGCACTCATTCAGATTTAAATAAGCCACTCTTTATCCAGAGATACATCATTTGCAAATATCTGACTGAAAGCAGCGAGTTTAAAGTGATTTTTAGAACATCTTATCTAAGTTTGTCCACTATTGCTGGGTGGATTCAAATTTCTACAGACCTCACAATGAGCAGATTGCATGATGGTTATCAAAACAATGGATTTACCATGGTAGATATGAATTAGCTCATGTATGCATACATATGGATGTAATATTTAGGTCTAGTCTGTCACAATACAGACCAGCTCTGTCCTAAAATAAAGGCATTTTCTGAGGAATGTGGTTGGACACACTTTTAATGCAGCATAACATCACGTCCTATGATGTAAAAGTGAACTTTAGATATAACTTGCAAATAATTAACGACTACAATGGCTATTTTTTATAGAAATGGAATCATAGGTTGAAAAAAGGGAAAAATGGACATTTATAGACATTTTAATCTTTCTGAATAACCACAAATGACCTGATTAAGGCATTCGGACATGCCTTTATGCCTTCAAATAACCTAAAAACAGGCTTCTTATGGACCTATCTAAATTAATTGGTTTTACATAATTCAAATATATTACTCATGACTAAAAATTCATAATAAAATAGTCATTTTTAAGGGTCTACAACCATCGTTCAGTTTTACAGTGTACCTGAGAAGCAGCATTTTCAGCCATTGTTTCAAACCAGAAAATAGTGCTTCAATACCAGCAGTGAGTGAGCTAAAGGTGACTGTATCAGGGGAAAAACTCCCTAGATGGCAGGTTTGATGAGCAAGAAACCTTAGGAGGAACCAAGACTCTGCTTCAGAAACAAAGGCGTCTCTCCTTTCAGCAGCGAGTGAATCCTGCAGTCACTGATTCTCTGCTGTGACTTAGAGAAGGTTTGCTAGCACATATCTCTGTCTTGGCCACAATAAAGCAGCTGAAAATCAATGTCAGTATTGTGCTGAGAACTATTTAATCTTCCTTGGCATTGATGGCTTTTCAAAACAGTGTCGTTAGAAAGCATCCACCGATTTCTCATTCTGCTGATCTGCAAAGGCATATTAAGGTGTATCCAAATGGGATTTCTGGAGAATTCCTGCAGAAATCTCTGTGATGTTAAAATTAGATGCACGATTAATTGAAATAAAATTGAAATCGTTATATTGCTTAGTGTGATTATTAAAGGTTGTGATTAAATAAATATATGCATGTTTCAGAGTGACGTGCATCCTGTGGTTTTCAGCCAAAATAAGTTTAATGATGATTTGACATTTGAAAATGAAGAAATTGAGACAGCTACAATTGCAGTTTTACATTTTGTTTCTGTAAAATTATTTTTAAAATCATTTTACTTATTTTAAATAGTAATTTTAATAGTATTATTTCTTTTTTTAATATATTTTTATGTGCAATAATTATAATTATTTATATGTGTATGTATGTTCATATATAAATTCATCAAATAAAATAAAATAAAATAAAAATCACATTGCAATTTTGCCATTTTCATTTGAAAAATAACAATTAGGCTCGTTCCCTAAATTGTGCAGCCCTAGATAAGAGTATTAAGATGTCTTCAAAGTTGCATTTCATATAAAAATCACAAGATACTCTATAATATGTGCAGTTTTCTTGAGAGATTATGCCAAGTATGATAACTAAATAAGTAAAGCAGAGCATCTCAACTGGATCTGCTAACCATAACCAAACCCAGCAACTTTGTTTAGCCTACAAAAATAAACATCCTTAATCAATGCATTATGCATTATGCATTAGATACACCTGTCTTCCTTTATCATCCCATCCATATTCAATTGTTGTCAACTGCTGCACAATAAACATCAATTTGTTCGCCATTCTAAAGTCCAAATATAAAAAGCAGATCGTTCTTGACCTCACAAAGAAAAACAAGCAGCCTGCGGAACTTCGAAATAAAGTTATTAGGAGAAAAAAAAAAACTAGAGAATGTGATTGCTATCGTTTTGGCTCTTCCATTGAGCACTGTGATGCTCATTGTAGCAAAATGGAAAAAATGGCACAAAGCCCAGAAACATCTAAGATCAGACCATCCTACCAAATTGAGCAACTGAACAAGAGGAGCAATTGTTAAAGAAATGAACAAGACAGCACCTACAACCCTGACAGAAGCTCAGAGCATATTGGATGAAATGAGAGAAACTATCCCGACATCACCAATCGTTCCAACACTTCAAAAGAGATTCTCGTCGAGAGCGGCTAGAAGGAAGTGACTTCTGCGAGAGGCTAACATTAAGGCAAACCTGAAGTTTGCTACACGACATCTGACAAAACCGGCAATCTTTTGCAGTCTGATGGCACTAACCCTGATCATTCTGGTCTGAAAGTGAAGTACTATATTTAGAGCCAAGCAAACCGCCCACGAAACACCATTCTGAACCAACCAGTATCATGGTCAGCAACCAGTGAAATGCGTTCAGGCCAAAATCATCCTCCACAATGACCTCAAGCAAAAACTATGGCTCGGCTTCAAAACATATACTGGAGCTGAATGCCTACGGTTGCCTTACTGCCTACGGTTACAAGCTAAAGCTGTCATACTCCGAGAAGTATAAACAGTTTTTTTGTTTTTTTTTTGAAAGCAAATAATGCTTTTATTCAGCAAGGATGCATTACATTGATTTAATGTGACAGTAAAGACATTTATAATTTTACAAAAAATTATATTTCTGTTCTATTTCTTAACTTTCTATTCATTAGCACGTCCTGATTTTGCTGAGTTAGATGTGTTCCTAGGTCAACATATTTTGTTGACCCTGGAATAACATTTTAATCCAAAAATTTAGTCTTGACCATATCCCTACACCTAAACCTAACCTTAACCATGAGTAATCCCTAAAATCAGAGGAAATGATAGATGAATGACACTGATGTGCAAGCACCAAACACCGATTATAAGCCTAAACTTCACAAAAACTAGAAACTGGTTCTTCAAATCTGATTGGTTAATCACAATGTTGTTCCAGGGTCAACAAAGATGTTGATCCAGGAACATGTTGCACTTGCTAAAGCCAGGTTCTGCCTATTCATTAACTCATCTTTCCAGTTTCCACAGAAATATGAAGCAGCACAATTGATTTCAACAATTGCTAATAATAAGAAATGTTTCTTGAGCAGCAAATCAGCATATTAGAGTTATTTCTGAAGGATTGTGTTACACTGAAGACTGGAGTAATGATGCTGAAAATTCAACTTTGATCGCAGGAATTGAATGAATAATATTTCATTCTCCTTTTCAATCATTTTACCAACTATAATGTTGTTTATTCTAAATATTCCAGATTCAATACAAGCTCAGTCAACAGCATTTGTGCTATAATCTTGATTAACACGAAAAATAATTTAGACTCATATCTTATTCCTAAAAAAGTAAAAATCTAGGTTACGGGAGGCACGTACAATGGAAGTGAATGAGGCCAGTTTTCCTTTTTTTGTGTTATTATGGCAACAAAGCTGAAAAATTGGATAAAACTTTCCACAGATCTTTGTAGGTGATATTTATCACACAGCTTGCACCAACGCAAACCCACTTTTACCATTAAAAACTACTGTCAGAATTTACTAAAGACGTGCAGTCAAAAATAAGAGATGAAAAGGCGTGAATAGTTATTTTTGAGGATGACCTTATTGCATATGCATTTGTAGGAGTTTCCCTTTCAGATGCAAAATTCATGGCAGGAGAGTATTTAATACAAGGTGATTTACTAAGGTTTACCCTAGTCAATTTGCTGGTATTTGCGCCATTATTTAACTCGTGCAAACTCATTTTGCACCTGTGTTGTTAGTAGATTAAACGCACCTGATTATCATTGGCTCTGCTTGTTTATGTCATTAATTTGTGTATTGTCAGTAAATCACCTGCTCTTTCTAGCCGCACTTTTATAGCATTGAGATCTCACACAAATTTGCCCTGTTTAGCAAATCTGACTCTAAATGTATGGAATTGTTGTTTCCACAAGCGATCCACAAAAAAATCACCAAAAGAAGGTACCTAATGGCGCTGCCTATGTTGCATATGAAGCACGTCCATGATGCATTAAAATGCTGCCTATGTAGGCGGCTCAAGAGATTTTGAAACAGAGCCTATTTAATAGCTTGACAAAAGGTTAGTATTCTGGAAAGGCCCAGCTAGACTTCACAGGCTTCAATCCAATTGAATTGGTGGTATGACTTGCTGAAACTGCAGTCCACTGATGCGCTACATCTAATTTGGAGAAAATTATTTTAGCATTAAAATCAGGAGGTGTAGCAGGAAAAAATTCAAAGGAATTCAACAGAGGAAGTGCTTTCTGCAGGCTCTGAGCAGGCTCCATTGTTGAGCAAAATTCTTGAATATAATTAAACCAAAAGAAGATAAACACAGGTCAGCTTTAAACATCAGAATGAACAGTCGCATACACACACACACACACACACACACACTTCAGCCTCAGAGTTCTCCAGAACAGTCGTCTTCACTTTTGAGAGCGATGTGCTTTCCTGAATCTGATGTAAGACATTCCAAACCCCTGGAGAACGAGGATGAAGGGATTTTTACAAGGCGTTTATTTGAAATTTGAACACTTTTGTGCCTGTGAGGAAGCGTTTTTTCTAACTGCTGGAACTCGACATTTTCTCTGATGCAAAATTTCATCTAATGCCTCCAATCACCTAGTTTCTGTGAATTGCCATGATGAAATCCTGTTGACAGCACTGAAGTGTCACAGACAAAGACGGCAATCAGCTAGCTGTTATTTCAGCCAAACTTTACACTCAACATCCCTGTTTCTGTGTATTTATGTAAGTGCTGAGTTAGACTAATCAACAATGTGTATAATGATTTTGTGTAGGTACTTGTAATTATTAATGGTGCTTGCTAAATGCAAAGTTGAAGTCAGTAAATAATTCATAACTGTGCATTAAAATATGCAAAAAGTTAAGTTTGCTTGCTTTTTGAACAGGGTGTCTATACACACATGTACTACCTAGATGAACTAAAGTTAGTAGTGGTCGACCAATTTATTTTGTACTTTTTAAATCGATAGAGAGGAGGGTGGCTGATGGCTGATACAAAGCTGATATATATGATATCACTCTATTTAATTTAAATATAATAAAAGCACATACATAACATCTCCTAAAATGTAATTTCTGTTAATTCTACATATTTATATATTCACAAAATAATTTGAAAATGTATTCATTAAAATTCATTCATTCATGAAAATTCTGACTTTTTCTCAGAATTCTTATTTTAATCTTTTACTTTTTTAATTTAAAGGTAATTTCAACTTTTTATCTCATAATTCTATTTTTTTCTAGTGTATCGCTCACAATTCTGACTGTTCTTCTCAAGATTCCAAGTTTATAAAAATAATAAAATAAAATAATATCGTAATTCTGAGTTCACATCTCATAATTCTGAGTTTACATCTCACAATTGTGAGAAAAAAAAATTCAGAATTGTCAAAGAAGTCAAAATGACCTTTATATTTATTTATTTATTTATATTCTGTGGTGGAAACAAGATTCCATAAAGAGAAAGCAAACACTGTAAAACTTTTCAGTACACAATTACTTTCTTTGATAAACAGTTCTGTCTAATATTTTACAATCAGAACTGTTAAACAGAAATTAATGCAGAGAATGGGAACTCAATGCACTCAGATGCTGATGTTCTCAGCAGTGTCAAAATAAAAGTCCTGCTTCCAACATATTGGCCAAACAGAAAGACTTATTGGCCAATGCCGATAATTCAAAAATACCAAATATCAACCAATATATTGGCCATGGCAATATATCAGTCGACCACTAACAGTGGGCGGCACACTAGATGCAGTAGATGGACGACAGTCACCTAAAATTCATCACTGCTTTGCAGTTTTAGTGAGGATATTCAGAGCTATAACTGACCTTCCACCTTGATCTGGTTCCTCGTGCAGGAAGGACAAGGCAAGATGCTGAACTCCTCAGCCTGGTGCATGGAGTAGTCTGTGCTGGCCACCACAATCCTGTCCCCGAATGTCCAACCATGGGGTTCGTCTGCAAGCTCCAGAATACTGCAGTTAGATAAGGTGTCTATGGAGATGGAGGCCTGTGGACGCACTGTTGAAGGACACAGCGCACACATATTTAGCATGCACATATGGTCAATAACTGTCATGTCCTTTATAAAGATTTATATGCATTGTTATTCTAATCTGATCTGAGATCCATTAAAGATGCATGAAACACATGTGTGTGCATGAGCTGCATTAATCTCATATTGTATTTTATACATGACCAGTCAAAAGCTGACAGAAACGTTTCTCCTGAGCCAAGATCTTACGATCTCATTTGTAATTAAATGATTGATAGATGATCCCCTAAAACCAATTTTACTCATAAATCAAATCCAGATAGAGACATTTAACGAAAGTAAAGTCATTGTGAGACACAAGGTTACATGATGACACGGCCGTATTTTACATGCCAACATTAATGAGAACATTATTCTTACATTTATGCATTTGGCAGGTGCTTTTATCCAAAGCATCTTGCAGTTCATTCAAGCAATACATTTCATATGTGTTTCTTAAGAATCAAACTCATGTCCTTAGAGTTGCTAGGACATCTTTTATGTATTTTTATCCCTTAAAAGAGGAACTGAACGCATTAAATCTGAAGTAATGCATCTTGAAAGTACGATTAATCATATTTGTATCATGCATTCCTTGTTATGCATGAGAAAATACATAAAATAAGTTCATATAATGGCCACAATCTGTCACAATGTGACAAGATTTTTTCAAAATGTCTTTCAAAGCAAAGACAACCAGATGAAGAACTTACTTGTAATCAGCCGGAGAAACTTTCAAGCTACGTGGCAGCATGTTAGCAATTACACGAATGGCATATTATCAACTAGCCTGGGTTGAATTTTCAGACAGACAGTGGTTTGGATTAGCACAAACCAATTTCAACCAATAAACAAGATGTTCTGATCCATTTTGGGAAAATAAAACCCTAAAACATGTGACTTAAGAATCCAACACTTGGGGCATTTCTGTGACCTCTGAGTTCTCTTCAAATCATTCACAGGAGGAGCGCAAAATGTGTCACTTATGAGATGTGGACCTGGAATCTTTGAGAGCAGTTTAACTTGAGCAGTTTTGGTGCACTCATGCACTCCAGATTATGTTTAGCGGAATAAAATCAATGTGGAAAGTAGAGCTGGAAGCATATTTCTGAAGCTTTCTCGTTCATTTTTTGTCTAAATATAGCCCGCAAAGTGCACACTTTATTCGACAGTTGGAAGAGCCCAAGTTGTTTGTAAACAGCTGACATTTAACAGAAATTGTCCGAGAGGCCTGACACGAGCTTTGAAGTGGAACTCATCACAAATCACTCATAAAGGACGTTTTTACCAATTCTCTTTACTTTTGACAGAAATTACTTCTGAAATTCAACATCAGCGTCTTAAAGTAAACATTAAATGTCATGCACAAATCATATAATTCACACAATCTGATGTGTTTATGTGCAAAAGTAAGTAAAATAAGTGCCCAACCCAAAATTAAGAATCAAAGGCACAGAAATAATGCATCTTAGATGAATCTATAAATACAAAAGATTTCCACTGACGTCATATCGCTCGCTGCTTGCAGCCGCAGTGGTGTGAACGTCGCTAATGAGTGATGAAAGTCTCAAGTACAAGCAACTGTCAAGCGTGGATGTAGATAATGTTTTATTTTATTAGTTTATTAACTTTTGCCATTTGATTAATTTGATCTGTACGGGGCTATTTTCATCCATCCTACCCACAATTTTGACTTTTGGTTTATCCACTGATGGGGGTGGCAAAATGTAGCACAGGGAGCTGCTTGGAAAAAGATAAGCACTAAGACAATTCGTTTTTAATGACAGGGAAGAACAGAGAGTGGGTGCAATCCCACAAAACTGCCCCAAATATGTGGCACACGTCCTCATGCCAATCTCAGAGGCCACTGCTGCCTTAGACAACTGTCTGGCTCAAAGCTTATCATTTTCACAAATAACTGATGAAGATACATATTAAGGCTGTTAAACAGATGGGAAATATATATTTAACAAATAACTACAGACTTGATGAGCATTCAAGACTTATTTCAAAATCATAAAAAAATAAAAAGGAAAATCTTACTGACCGCAAACTTTTGAATGGTAATGTAATGTGTACAACAGGATTATTATAGTTAACTAAAACTAAAACTGAAACTAAAACTAAAAAAGTAAAGCCATAATAAACAACATGCAAAATAAAATATATTTTTTTATTATTTATTTAATTATTATTTGTCAGATTAGGCCAGTGTTATATGATTTTATTTTATTTTTTCACTTTTAAATCAGTAAACCCTAGTCTTTGTCATTGTTTCTGCTGTGTTGTTGATTATAAGGTTGCAACGCCTAATTACGGTATGGGAAATATATAATTGTTCGGTCGAATATAACTGCATTTCCAAACGTTTGTTAAGATAAAGGTAAGCAGCCGTGCCATTTGACCCCATGCATACTGCTGCTATTCACTTGAGGTACATCATACCTAAAATGTCCAATTGTGTTCTATGGAACAGAGTTATAAAGGTTTGGATTGACATGAGTAACTGATAGAAAAGAGTTTCTCCGGAAGCCAAAAGCAGACTGCTTCAAACATACCGAGCTTGCCGCACAGGAAACGCACGCGGTAGTTGTGGCAAATCCCATCCACCTGCTCTTTGTTGAGGCATACAAAGCCATAGTTTCTGTCAAACTTGGAGAAGACTTCTCCTGTCATGTTGGCAGGGATGCCGTCAAGAGTTTCAGCCTGAAGGCAAAAGAAGACATTTTTAAATACAGTGAAACAGTCATTCTCTCACATACACTGCCACTCAAAGTTTGGGTAAGTAAGATTTTATTTTGTTTCTTTTAAGAAATGAATTCTTTTATTTGGCAAGGACGCATTCAATTGATGAAAAGTGACAAGAATGTTACAAAAAATTCTAATTCAAAAAAATGCTGTTCTTTTGAACTGTTTCAACATTGATAATAAAAAGAAAGTTTCTTGAGCAGTAAATCAGAATATTAGAATGATTTCTGAAGGATCATGTGACACTGAAGACTGGAGTAATGATGCTGAAAATTCAACTTTGCATCACAGAAATAAATTACATTTTACAATATATTAAAATAGAAAGCAGTTATTTTAAATTGTAATAATATTTCAGAATATTACTGTTTTTACTGTATTTTGAATCAAATAAATGCAGCCTTGGTGAGCAAAAAAGACTTTTTTTAAAAACATTAAAAGGACCCCAAACTTTTAAATAGCAGTGTAATGTGCACAAAAGTATGTGATTTATTTAAGTATGTACAATATATTGGCCAATATTAAAATGCGAGTGTTAGATTTCATTTTTTGTTTTAATTTTTCACATTTAAATCGATAAACTCTTACTCTGTCATTGATTCTGCTGTGCTGTAAATTATAAGGTTTTAATGCCAGATCACACTTACAATAAACAGTATTTTGTGGTTTGAAAAACACAGTTTTTTATTAATACTGATTATTGTCCATTACATAATATAGTATGTGAAACTGTGTGTAATTTTTGTAAAAACAAAAACATTTAGTAAGTACACTCTCAGAAAAAAAGGTAGAAAGCTGTCACTTGGGAACTACTCTAATTTACAAAAGATAAAGTTACATCTTTGTAACCTAAAAGTTACATATTAGTTCCTTAAAGGTGCATATTAGTACTTTAAAAGTACATATTAGTACCTAAAGTGTACATAAAAGTTGCCGCAGTAGTGACATTTTTGCATCTTTTTGTTAAGAGTGTATGTAGTAAGCAGTAAGTTAGTATTCATATGTTTACCTCAATATCAAGAGGGTTACTGCACAGACGCTCTGGAAAAGCTTTGTGGAGGTCGGTCAGTTTCTCCCAGTCACCTGACCCCCTCTCGTCATCGCGGTCAAACCATTCAGTCCATTCGGCCTCTAAAAAAAAAACACACAAACAGACACACCGATTAAAGAGCTGCCACCCCTCCAGCACTGCCCGACAGACAGGCTCTGTGTAGATATTAGTCTCATTTACATCTTTAATCTTCCTGTTTTGCAATTCTGCCTGTCAAAGCCTATTTATGCAGAGATAATTGCAGTTCGCCCTCCCTGTTTTGCTGTCTGCATTGCCAGACCTACAGGGAATTCAGCCTACTTTTGTTGCATTGCATTCAAATCAAACCAAACAACATAAAAAGACAACTCTGCCATGCAATCGAAAAGACGTTCCTCCTTCACTCTCCGCTACCATCAGGGCACAAATCTCAAGTGTTCGCGCTGTTCGGGGGATACTTGAAAATGATTAGGAGCTACGACAAATTAAAAAGAGCCCTTCAATGCAAAAGAGCTCTCAGAAGCCACTCCAAGAGTGTGGTGGAAAATTTACTGTGTATATGAACATGCGGGAAGTGAACTGGTGTCACACTGTAGTGTGTTGTATATTAAGTGACCCACTACTTGCAAAATCACTCTCATGCTTAGGGTTGCACTGTACTGTTGCTTAAAATGTGTAATGCACACTTTTTTATGGGTTTTAGGTCATGCCTATTAGCATTAAGGCCAATCAATATGCTGGGGTATTCCTGAAAGTTGGCGAAACAATTAAAAAAATCTTAAAGACTTAATATATTAATAATCAATATATGAATTTCAGGAGTGCAATAGCATATCAGTGGTCTCAAAGCTAAAAGCATTTCTTGGGCCCAAACTTGTTCCCGGAATTCCAGAATAAATTTCGCCCACTTTTCCCCATCTGTGCGCTGTAATCATACAGCAGGACTTTAATTTTACATCTAAATGAGTTCATTCTCTGCCCATAATAAGATCTTGCACACTTGTTAACTAAATTATCACTTTGGTGATGAACAAACAGATGGCATCTTCAGAATGGGGATGTTCTGTGCGATCGAGGCGCTGGTTGAGGATGTACAGGTGTAAGTGGTGGGCTGGATAATTAAGCTGCTGGGATTCGCGGGTGAACAGACAGACGCCACGTGGATATTAGCTAACAGTGCCGAGGATTGTGGGATATTGGGAGAGATTCTTAGGGAGACTGATCTTTTTTGGGAAACTGAATGCTGTACAGTTAAATTAAGATATTTTTAATTAATTAGGATTTGCAAGAATGAGTTACTGCTCTTTACCAGCTGCTGTCTCATCCCTATTAATTCCTAAATTTTCTTAAAACTGAAAATTATTACATTTTCAGTGTCACATGATCTTTTAGAAATTATTCTAATATGCTGATTTTCTGCTCAAGAAACATTTCTGATTACTGTCAATGTTGAAAACAGTTGTGGTGCATCATATTTTTGTGGAAAAAGTGATTTTCAGGAGTCTTTGATGAATAGAATGTTTAGAATTTAATTTGGAATAGAAATCTTTTGTAACATTCTAAAAGTCTTTACTGTCACTGTTGATCAATTTAATGCTTCCTTACTGAATAAAAGTAATAATTTATTTCGAAAAAATTTCTGAACAGTAGTCTATATGTATTATAAAGGGGTCATGATAAGAGAAATCAAAATTCCCTTAATCTTTTGACATATAAGAGACCATTGTACTATAAAAACAACCGGTGAGTTTCAGAGCACAAAACCTTGTCGTTGGTCTAAAACCAGCTTATATTGAAGGCAGTCTGTTAAAACGGCAGCTTGTGGAATATTCTACTCTATGATGTAATAGTGTGGATAAGCACCGCCTCTGCAGAAGAAGATCAACGACTGCTTCTACATCCCTGCCTGTTTAGCCCCGCCCACCGATTCACGCGTGTAGTGTAAATAATGAGAGAGGCAAACGCAGGTCTACGCAGAATCCAATGATAAAGATGAATTTGACGACAACAAGATGCTATACCCTGCCAAACTGTGGAAAAATTGTTCCTTCTGGTCCCAATGTTAGGAAAGAGTGGTCCTTTGTTCACTACATTTTCCTGGAGATTCATTTACAAACAATTAAGGCACAATCCGACACAGGATTTTCCAATAGATTGAAACTAAAAGACAATGCTGTGCCGACTATATTGGATCCAACACTATAAGCATGAGTAACTGTTTTTATTACGTGATCACTATTGCTTTGTCTTTTCTTACAGATAGTTTGATATGTATTAAGTTATTTATGAATGTACGCTGTTAAACATACACAGCTATTAGCCAATCACAGCAGTGGGCATTTTCAAACAGAGAGTTCTGATGAGGGGGGTTAAAACAGGAGAGAAAATAGTTTATTACTTCTAAATTATTATGTTTTTGATGTAAAAATTTGATAACATTATACTGTAGGTGAACCTCGGAGAACAGTACAAAATAACAAAAAAAAAAGGCAGTTCATGACCCCATTAAACATCACATATGGTAATATATTGAAATTGAAATTGGCTATGGTTTTATGTTGTTCTGCATTTTCTTTCAGAACAACTATTTGTTGCTGGATATTGCCGTATTGCCTGGTTAAGACATGGTGTCAGAAGTTTTTATAAAGCCCTGCTGGAAAGGCTGGCACAGCTGGTCACCAGAACTTGCTTAACCAGCAGGATATCAACAAGAAAGACCATACTGGTCTATGAGACACACTAGTTAAAGGTATAGTTTGCCCCATTTCCATGTCATTCTAACCCTGCATTATTCATTCTTTCAGGAAACACAACGGGAGATGTTAGACAGTACGTCTGAGCTAGGGTTTTTCATGCTTCAAAGATGGAGTGTGATTTATAATGCCAAGCTTCAAAACAAACAAGAACTCAACATGAAATCACCATAAAAGTAGCTCATCTGACCAGAGGTTGTGCTACAAAATAATCATTATCCGTCACTTTGACGCACCGGGTTGTACATTTCCTGTCATGTTCTATTTTTGTCCATCTGTAAAATACTGTAACGCCTGGTATTTTTAATGTGACATTGATATCTTCTCTTGGAGGAAAAATAACTCTTGTTCTGCAAGAGATTTTTTTAGTTTCACCAACCGCTGAGTTGCAGGTTCTTGGCCTTTTCATTTTTCTCTGCTCTCACAATGTGAAAGAGACCTTAGATTTAACGAACAATAACGCATGAATCATTCCACCGGACTACACTTGGAAACTCTTGTTTCTCTCCTCAAATCTTCTCTCATTTATTTTCACAGAGTGTCTTTTTCTTCATTTTTAATCCACTAGTATCTTTGACTGTGAGCACGACTCTAAAGTAGAGAAATGCAATAGACCCAGTACATCCTTCTAATCTGTCAACATGATGGAAAATGTCAGTCAATCTTTTTAAAATTCAATAAATGGTGGAATGAGTCTTCTGAAGTCATGTGATCACTGTGTGAGAAACAGATTGACATTTTGAGCTGTTACTTTCATGGTGCTTTTTGTCCATTTCAGAGCCTAACAGTCTATATTACGCCGCCCGTTATTTTTATTTATTCTATATAAAATATATAAAAATATTTGTAATAAATGTATGTACTATATTTTTATTTAATAAAATTTAAATATAATCATATTAATTTTAATAATAGTTGAATACATTTACATATTTATTTGTAATAAAATATATTTTAATATAATATGAAATTATATATGAATTGAATATCATTTTAATAAATTTACATATCAGATTTATTTCTTATATAATAACATATTTTAATATAATATAAAATAAAAATATATACATTATACTCTCTTAAACATATAAAACACATTTTAATATTATATGAATGGAAAATATATTATATACATATATGTATATATTTTTGTATATAAATATTTTTTGAAAACATGAACATTTTTGCCCGTAAACTGTTATTTTTATTTATTCTATATAAAATATATAAAAATATTTGTAATGAATGTATGTACTATATTTTGTACATTTTTATTTAATAAAATTTTAATATAATCATATTAATTTTAATAATAGTTGAATACATTTACATATTTATTTGTGATAAAATATATTTTAATACAATATGAAATTATATATGAATTGAATATCATTTTAATAAATTTACATAGCAGATTTATTTCTTATATAATAATATATTTTAATATAATATAAAAGAAAAATATATACATTATACTCTCTTTATGATTTGAATATAAATGGGATTTTAATAAACGTATATATTTATTTCTTATATAATAAAACATTTTAATACTATATAAATGGAAAATATATTTTATACATATATTTATATATTTTTGTATATAAATATTTTTTGAAAACATGAACATTTTTGTGGAAACAGCAACTTTTTTGAATTTTTAAATGTTTTTGACAGCATTTATTTGAAAAATAAATATTTTAATTTAACATTATAAATCTTTTTACTGTCACTTTGATCAATTTAATGCATCTTTCCTTTTACAAAGATGATAGATAGATAGACAGACAGACAGACAGACAGACAGACATTTTTGCCAGTATGTTTTGCTGGTCCACCAGCTAGACCAACCCGGACCTGCAAATAAGTCCTGGGTGTGTGTATTTAGTGGAGGTGGTGAGGCGTGTTTGTACCTTGAACCCACTGACTGATGGTGGTGATGGTGAAATGCTCTCCGTAACCTGAGTGAAACACTCGAGAGCTCCTGGCCTCAGACGAAGCCTTGGTTCCTGAACACACAAACACACACAAAACACCAGCATCAGCTCGCCTTCAAGATATTTCATTTCCGAGCTGCTGTTTGCTTTCCATCGCTGAGCAAACAAGTGGGCAAAAGAGGCTCACCCTGATAGACGGCATGATCCTCGACCGCTGAGGACGCGTCCCCTTTGACTGCAATAAAACTCCACGGATGCCTGCAGAGAAACACACACAGGAGAGAAAGGAAGGTGTGTGAGGGACAAATAAGTCTGAAGATTTGGCCATGAATAAGTTGTCCTTCCTAGACAAACATTCTGACTTTCTCTGCTGTAAATGATGTTGACTTAAGGTGTGATTGGCAGCTCAAGCTTCTAAGAGAGGACTTGGTAATTACAACACCAGCGTTTCCCATCAGCCCCTGCTCCACTCTGAGAGAAGCAGCCTGACTGATAACATCATCAGGACAGTTTTCTTCAGCTAGACCAGACTGCCAGGCCAAAGAGGTGTCCCTGCTCCATCTGTCCAGCAGGAGCTGATGCCCACCACATGTGACGATGCAGATATTTTTGGAGGAAAGGGAGCTCAGGCTTTTTCTCAGAAGCCAAAAAGTCCAACTTTCTGCTCAAGCAGATTCTGCTTTTTGAGTTTGTTAACATGGTCTTTTAAATGTGACCCACATTAGCGGTCTGAAACAGCCAACGCCGGGGTTATTATCGTTAACGAAAACTGAAACCATTAATAAATAAATAAATAAATATATAGCTGAGAAATGCAAGTATGAGAATATTTCTTTGGCAACTAGTTGAAATAAAATAAATTAAAATTAAAATTATATAGCTGTACTTGTAAAAAGACATAAACTAATGAAAAAATTAAAAACTAATAAAAAACAAAATTTAATACATTTTTGTATAAACAATATTGTATTTATGTTTTGTATTAATTCATTATATATAAATAATTGTATTTACTTGGTAATACTTTACAATAAGGTCCCAATAGTTAAAGCGCTAACTAATATTAACTAACAATGAGCAATACATTTGTTACAGTATTTAATAACCATTGTTAACATTAGTTAATATAAATACAAGTGTTCATTGTTAATTCATGAGATCTCAGGTCCATTACATAATATTAACAGATACAACGTCTGATTTTAATAATGCATTAGTGAAGTAATGCATAATGCATTAGTAGTTCATTGTTGAAATTAACATTAACTTGCTAGTCCATGTTAGCTAATGTACTGTATTTAACTAATGTTAACAAATGGAACCTTACTGTAAAGTGTTACCATTTACTTTAGCCTAACAAGGCAGGAAAATGAGAAATTGTTTGGTCACACTTTATTTGGAGACCAATTCTCACTATTAACTATTTATTAACTATGACTTTTCCTCAATAAACTCCTAATTTGCTGCTTATTATTAGTAAGTAAGGTAGTTGTTAAGTTTAGTTATTGGGTAGGATTAGGGATGTACAATATGGTCATGCAGAATATGTGTTTTATAAGCACTAATAAACAGCCAACATGTTAATAATATGCATGCTAATAAGCAACTAGTTAATAGTGAAAACTGGTGCCAAAATTGAAGTGCTACCAATAGTTTTATTCATTTTCATATATGTAATGTTTTCAATAAATGTAGTCTTTCTTTTAAAGAGAAACTCATAATAAAGACTAAAGCCAGAATTGTGCTATAATAACCTCAACAAATAGGCTACAACTAAATATATACTATAAACACTTTTTTAAAAAAGTGTGAAAGATGTTTTCTCTGTTTTGGAGGGAGGATGATTTTTTAAATCATTCCCTATTTATTGCATCAATATTTGTTAAAATTTTACTATAGTTAAGGGTGGATAATTTCATCAGCTGTTTATTATTCATGCAACAATACATATTACTGTTGCAGTTTTTATTAATAACCATTGCTATATTATAGATAAGTTTGTCTAGTCTTATGAATGTTTTTAGCATGACTTGTGAAAATTTAACTACTGAATTTAACTAATTTATTCTAATTTAATATCTAATTTCAACATCTAATTTAAATTAACAACTGAATGACATAGCATAGACTTCTACATGGCTAGTGTTTTGTGTATTTCATTTCATTCTGTAACCTACTTGTTTTACAGATCTGTGTACTAGTGTTAAATGCTACTGTTCTGACAGCATTGATAATGTTTCTGACTGAATGTGGTCAGTGTCATCAATAACCTGTCCATGGACTTTTTTGATCACCTACTATTTTAAGCGTGATGCAGTGTTGCCAGATATTGCTATTAAAACAAACAAAAACCGAAAAATAAATAAAAATAAACCGAAATTATTTCAGATCTTTTGCAAATAAGATAATACAAAAATATCACTGACGTCAAACTCCAATGTCCTACTTTGTTAACTTTCTAAAGTGTCAAATTGAGTGGAAAAGACAAGTCCAAAAACGCTTATAATAGCTTAATCTGGCAACACGGAGGCTGCGCCCGTGCCCTCACTCACAGCTCTCTTAAGAAGACTCGTTCACTCCACCAACGTCTCGCAGCGATCATTTTCATACCAGGGACGCTAAACATTCTTGCAAACTGTCTAAACTGAATTATACATGCCATGCAGACATTCATATGAAGAGTTTAACAGCAAATTAGTCATTCAGAGAGCAAATTTTATTTTTGAACATGAGAAAGACCCAGACCTCGGTGACCTCATAGCTGGCTATGGGCCTGTACTTAACGTGTGCTCTTGTGTTCCTATGACTCATATCCAGACGCTCTATTCAACGACCGTCTGTTGCATACAGCACATTCAACTAATCACCACAATTGCAAGTTTATCTTATAAGTGGCAGTGAATTTTTGAAAGACACTCTTTAAAGCTTTATAGGAAGGCACTTAGCAAATAAACCTGCCATTGTGCCACTGGCCATTTTCACTGGCCTCCATCATTTTCACATCTAAGGTAGCAAGTACTCAATTTTGAGTTAGAGTTTGAAACTCATGAAATCTGCCTGAATATATATATATATATATATATATATATATATATACACACATATACACACACACACACATATATAATATAATATATATATATATATATATATATATATATATGTATATATATAAAATATACATATATTATACAGAGGGCCTCAGATAATGCCAACCCTCAGACAACATACAGAATTACCAAATTTTGCCATATGTTAAATATATTAAGTTTCTGCAATATATAAATATTGTAGAAACTTAATTTCCTGTAAAGCTGCTTTGCAACGATTTGTATCATGAAAAGCGCTATACAAATATACTTGAATTGAACTGAATGGAATATATAATATACAGTATATATGCAAAAGCCTCTAAGTAAGTCTGATGTTTTTCTTTAAAATGAGCATTTCTGGCTACTATGTATAGGTTTCTTTGTAAGTACTGGTACTTCTGAATGGGTTGAGGCTGGGATTTAGCGCATTTGAAGTGAAAGTACTTGATGAACATATACTATGCGTGGAGAGCATTCACTCAGTATCGTTATCTCATTTTTGACAAGATGGCTTTTAGAGGCTTTTGCATTGGAACTCTTCATATACATATACATATATATATATATATATATATATATATATATATATATATATATATATATATATATATAATATACTGGTTTTGTGATCCAGGGTCACATATAGTGTATATATATATATATATATATATATATATATATATATAAAATCAAGTAGGCACATTCAACAGCCATTTTGAGTTTATATATGAATATATATATTGCCCCATCTTTAAAACTCATCTGAGCTGAGCTACTTTTTCCTGATGTGGTTGGATTTGTGTGTGGGAAACATAAGTCATTATGTGGGATTATTTAAATGTGAGCGATTGTAAAGTTTAGGAGTAAATGAGTTTCCCAGGCATCACATGTTGCACAGCTTTTGGATTGTAGCTTGGTGTTTCATTAAACATTTTAATTACTCCAAAGTTGTTATCTGTCACAGCTATGCTGATAATATTCTCACAGCCAAGCTTCACTCATGTAAACAACAATTTCATTCACACAAGCCGCAGCATTTCCTAACCAACCCTGAGAAAAATGTTTCATAGTTTAGGAGACCTAATGGTGTTTTCGGTTTCATTTAAATATCAGCTTTGTCTCTCCTAAAATCCCATAAGAGAAAGAGAAATTAAATGAGACAATCGTTGATGTTCAGAGAGAGCATGCAGCTATAAATTAAAGTCTGTGATTTTTCATTCCTAATTCATAACGATCTGCAGTCCATTTGCAACGTTCTAGGATTCGTTCTAGTTATTTTCTAGTAATGACTTCATAAATTCATGCAATTTATATTCCATAAACTGAAAGGGCTTCCCAAACCCTGTTCCTGGAGATGGACCATCCCGCAAAATTCAGCTCCAACTCTAATCAAACACACCTGAACCAGCCAATCACACACTGCATCCAAATTTCATTATTATCCATCCTAAATAGTATGCGATTAGAATTAGATCGTATACTTTGGTAGTTTTTCATAATGTGCATCTGCATGCTTTTTAGCCTTTTACGGCACACAATCCTTTGTGCAACAGAATAAATTGCAGAAAAATTATGCTAATGATTTCAAATGGACTTCCTTTGTGTTTATATGCTTTCTTTATTTATTACCCCTTTTTATATTCCAGTCTGTCAAGCACTTTGAGTTGCATTTTATGCATGAAAGCAGGAAAGGTGCTATACAAGTAAAATGTATTATTATTATTTTTTTCCCCACACCCTTGAGGCATATTTTATGCATTTCCATCAAAAGCTCCATAAAAGTTTCCTCTAGTTTGTAAGCTCAATTAGAGTTGTGTGCAGGAAGGTAGAACTACAGGAACAGGGTTTGCCACTGATTTAGATGCTATTTCAAGAAATATATTTCACCGGTCTCAGACTAGCAGCGATGCAAAGAGGAAAATGTGAATGCAGCCAAGCTGATACCTGACTGGACCAAATTGCTCTAAATTCAGTGTCCAATTCTCAACTAATGCTAAAGCAAATTCCAGACGGGTCACGGATAAGCAACTATTGCTAAGTTGGAAACGGGTCATAGTACCGGAATCCAAGTCGATGGAAGTGTTGGCTACCCAGCTTAGTCAGAGCCTTTTTAGCCAGATCCTCCAGGTTGTTGGATCCTTCGTCATTAACCACCATGGCCAGGATGTGCCCAGTTTCCACCTCGTCTACATACTGGGCCAGTCGTCTGCTCTCGTCCTTGCTCCTATATGTGTCAAACCTACACACACACAAACGTAAAAGTGGGTCACGGAGATTAATCATAGACCAGTCAAGGAACGTTACAGGAGCCAGTAAGCATACTGAGTATGAATGATTTTTCTGAAAGCTGTGATGCTCATTTCTGTGATGAAAAATAGTCGTAGATCAGTCGCCTGCCATGATGCCAACTTGGAAGCGCTGTTTGTTTTGACAGTCGATTTGTAATTACTGTTTTAATTCCAACCGCACATTAAAACCATCAGTTAGTTGGTTTTACATCATGTACTGAAGTAACAAGCTTTAATCTGTCAAGAAGCAAGCATGCGTTAATTAGAAATGAACTTTAAGGGCAGAAAATGTGGAGGAGAGATGGTGTCCCACTGACCTATCAGTGTGCAGCACCTCTCCGGTCTTGGGGTTGATGACGTGAATGATGATGCCTCTGTTGCCCCAGCTCCTTTCGAAACGGTAACTGTTCTCATTACCCTGCCCAGGATGGAGGGTTTTGTTCAGGAACGTCCATGACAGCTTCTTTTCGCCATGAATCTCCAAGGTTCCTCCGGTTCCTACGCCAATGTACTTTCGGCCAAAATAACTGTGTTCGACCTCGGTGTCGTCAGACCTTTTTCAAAACACCAACACATCAGATTATCAGATAGTCCTATGAATTCAGAATTGAAGAGAATGTATTTTAAATTCCTGATTTAAGACAGCAAAGCAATGTGATTCTAAAATTATGTATATATTTATTTACTTATTTTTTTATTTATTTTTTTAACGCATTGTCAGCAGCTACTCTTAGGAAGAAAAAATGTAAGGGAATATATTGGAAAATGTCATTTGATGTATTAAATAATATATTTCCCTATATGGGAAACTAGAGAGTGTATTTTTCAATATATTGCACTATATTATGCACAGACCATAAATGTCTATATATTGATACATATGAAAAATATATAGCAATGAATGCAAAAACTGCAGTCAGTGAATCATTCATTAATGTGATATGTTCAAAATCGCTGATTCATTCAGGAATGAAACAAAAGTGATTTTGTGAGTCATTGAATCACTCACACAACCAGTTTGTTCATTCAATTTGTAACAACTAGTCTATAATAATAAATATTTGTATGTAAAAATGTTAAAATGACACATTGTTAATGTTTTAGACGTCTTTCACCTTAGTGACAAAACATGTCAAGTCCACACTATTATGTTATTGTTTAAGTATGTCTGGGAAAATGTAAGCTAAATATTTTATGTAAACTTTTAATTTACATTTTTGAATTACATGCTTCCATGTTTTTATTTTTATCATTTTTTTTTTAAATGAAGCAAAGAACATTTTGTCATTTTGTTAAAATTCAGTAAATTCCTTTTTCTAGCATTGTGATTCAAATTATTCAAATTACTATTCAACTAGTAACTAGAAATAGCTGAGTGTAGAGTTTACCCTCAGAATTAAAAGTACATTATATAAATAAATGACAGATAGACAGATAGATAGATAGATAGATAGATAGATAGATAGATAGATAGATAGATAACTAAAATAATAAATTTGAAGTTTGGCCAATTCAAATTTACAGTCAAGAACTGAATGGTAGGCAGTTATTCAATTTTGAATTTAGCCCAAATCCTTTAAGATTACATAAAATTACAGGTTTAAAAAATTTCTATCTGTCAAATTCTCCTCTAGAACTTTCTGTACTCTGTAAGTGCTGCAGTGTTATGAAGGCTGCAGGAGTGTTTCAGCAAGTCTGATGATTTTTCAAAGCCTGTATTCATACCTGCCAAAGAGAGAGATGGTGAGGTTGCCTTTGTAAGGGCATTCCGGACTGCCGATGTGAAGTTCACCCTTGTTCCCAATGAGGATGTGCTTAGCCCGCAGAAAAATGGGTCGACTGGAATCAGCGATCACAAGCTTCCCTAAAAAGAACAAAAGAATCAAGCCAATCCTGATCTTTCACCCTTGATTTTCAGCCAATGAGGATGTTTTCCAATTCCAATTCTAGTTCTAAAAGAACAAAAAGATGATTACTGGCACGAATGTGATGGAATTCCCCCATCAAATATTCAACGCTCAGGGCGACACGTCTAAAATATGTTTTGATTTAAGCCTGTCAAGCCTCATGTCAAGCTTCGCCTTCATCACGAGGGACGTAAATCTTCATGGCACTTTAATATTGTGGAGAGGTTTGAAAGAGTTTTATTAGGAAGAGCTACCTCCATTGAGAATCTCGACGGAATGGACGGTCGCAGATGAGGTGAGGACGACTTTGCGGCCATAACCGATGGTGACTCTGTGGGCTTCATTGTGACCGGGAGTCCAGGGTTGTAGTCCAGGCAGCTTATCTGGACAAACTGGAAAAAGATATTGGCATTTAAATGTGAATAAGTAACAGACATTGCATGTTCAGAAATACACAGTTACCTTTTCATTAATGAAAAATAAAACTTTCCTTGAGCTACTGAGATTAAAAAGCTTAACATACTATGAAAACATAATTTTCAGAACTCAAAATGTCCTTTCCAAGAAGAAAAAAAACTTCACAACCATAATAAATCGACCTCAGGGTCACAAATATATATGTGATACAAGGGGAAAAAAATTCAAATGAAACAAACATTTTAAGATGTCAACAGATATGACCTATATACACTATATTGCCAAAAGTATTGGGTCGCCCCTTCTAATGAACAGGTTTGACTACTTTAGTCATTTCTATGAGTACAAATCTTAATGTTTAAGCATATAATGATATTCAGGGAAACTGTGTGCTTCTAATTTTATAGCAACAGTTTGGACAGGACCCTTTTCTATTCTAACATGACAATGCCTCTGTGTATAAGACAAGGTTCAAAAAG
>JAFVLL020037702.1:0-65918 GCA_021397915.2 Tor tambroides | reverse complement strand
CGTTTCATTTGAAATCCATTGTGGTGGTGTATAGAGCCAAAAATGTTAGAATTGTGTCGATGTCCCAATATTTATGGACCTGACTGTATATAGTCCAATTAATATTAAATATTAATAGAAATTTAAATATTACTATAAATTGTAATTATATATTAAAAGCAAAATAGATTATATTAAAATCTATAACAAGCTGGGAGCCACTAGGAGTTTAAATTGATTATTTGTATACTGATTTAAATAATTATTATTGCATTTGGTGAACTATTGTAGGATTAGTACATGTGCACCAACACTGACTCTGGGTCGTCTTTTCCCGATCCTGTTCTCACACTTCTCTGCATCAGTTCCTGTCTTCTCTCAACTACTCTTATCATTAAAACAGGCCATTTCTATTTGGTATGACATTTTTCTACATTCACTAGCACCACACCAGCAGCTGCAGACAGGAGTGCAGCTAGTGTCACACAGGGACTATATGAAGCCAGCTGTTATCTGTCCATGCGGAGACACATCTGCTCTTACCCAGTGTCCTCCTCCCAGTAGTAATATCCTCTCGTCTGGTGAGAGTGGCCCATCTTTTCTCTCTGAGTGGTCCTCATGAACACCCCGGTCTTCCTGGTCTCTTTGGTGAGGCGGTTGTGGATGTCGGAGATTATGGTGAACTCTGTGCCTTTAGGGTAGCAGATGCCCATGTTTATCCAGTCATTTCTGGAAAAGAAGCAACAACACTGCAGTATGAGTAAAGCACGCTAATTGGAGACTGGCAGACTCACGGTAGAGTATTAGTATTAGCATCAATCACTAGGGGGCGCAATAGTCCTGGTTCAGAGGATCTGGATAATTTGGAAAGCAAGATGCTGTGCATTTTATTAAATATAATTGATGAACTTTGTTATGAATGTTGCTATTTTAATCTGGGATTGACATAAAAGTGTGAATTATGTGTAATGCTTTATTCTCGCAGCTGTTCATGAAGCACTGGATTATCCATTGTTTAAAAAGTAAAATATTAATATAAATATCAACAAAGAAAATTAAAGAAACAACAGCATGCAGCTCTGAACGGTTTCTTAATTAAGTAAAAACTGCTTTATGTTTTTACAAGTAATTATTCAAGACAAATAAACAGTCAGTAATTAAACAAAGTACAAAGAAACTAATTACAAACAAGTCAGATACAAATGAAGATACTAAGAAACAAATGAAGTAAACAGTGCTTAAAATATTCAAGTAAACATTCAGAAATGAGACTAATAATGAAGCAATCACATTCAGAATGATATGCATTAATTACTGTCATAATATGATACATTAATAGTGATTATGTTGGAGTTTTACTGACAAGCGGATTTTTAATTAAATACAGCTGTACAGGTTTTTTTTTGGCCTAAATTAGTGTTCACATTTGATCCTTGTGAGCTCATTACAGCTACTTAAGTTATCCAGCCAAGAGCAGTGAGTAATTTCCATGATTTGCTGTTAATATTGTGGTTTGATTATAATTAATGACACAGCGACAGGTCTATTAGGCTGCATTTACATCCAAAGGCCTCATATACATATTCAGATGACACAAAAATATTTGCTGATGTTCCAAGCGCTCCTCCGATCTACCATTGGTTGGACAAACAGAATGCCCCGCCCCCAAATTCCTTACAGCTGTCTATCCATAGAAGGCTGTTATAGAAGAAACGGATGTGATCAGCTAAGGACAAAATAGAAGGACAACCTTTTTTCACATTCAGTATGACTATAAAATACTACTATTACTACTACGACTAATTATTATTATCAAAAATAATATTTTTATTTCATAATTTAAATTATGCATTTTGAAATGAAATATATTACTATTGCAATAATGCTATAATAATAGTATTATAAAATAAAATAGAAAAAAATCAAATAGACTGCATTTATAATAATAATAATAATAATAATTATTATTCAAAATAATATTTTTATTTTATTATTTAAATTATACAAATTAAATACATCAATAAATAAATAAATACACTACTATTGCAACAGTACTAAAAAAAATAAGTATTTAATAATAATCATTATTAATAATAGTAATCATTAATAATAGCTCCAATAGAAAACTATAGAGCTTTTTTTATGTTGATGGAAAACTGCTGAGAGACCCTAAAGCTGCTCTCTTGTTAACAACAGATATCAATTATTAAATCATTGAACACTTTGAATTTTGACAACAAAAAAAGCTTGAACCTGAGTGAAGTAAAAACTAGCAAGACTATAGTGTGATGCAGAAATTATGTATTTTTGTAGGTCTAAACCCGGAAACGAGATGCATTTTAGCACTTCCAGTTCAACCGTCCTGAAGTCAGTGTGTTTTTCAAGGGTTGTGTGGTGAACACACGGCCAAGATATTTAAGGACTATATATCTCAAACTTACCAATTTTTTTTTTAATAAAGACTGAATGAGTTGTCAGAAGCTTAGTACTGGTAATGTTGAAGTCATGCAACCATGGTATAGTTTGTTTATAACCTACGTTTAACTTTTTACTTCTGGTGATCGTATTTAGGCTTCAATTTGTGAAGACTATCATGATGAACTAAAACCCGTAAGAACCATAAACTTTTATCAGTCACAGACCTTATTTTCAAAATTAATCAAAAAGCCAATGAAAAAATCCTATTGGGTTTTTGTCGAGGGAACCAGGGTAATGTGAACTTCTGGGTTGGCCTACAAAAACACGTGCTCACTGCAGCACACAGTCAGCGCAGTCGATCACTCGCTGACCTGTTGAAGTTGATGAGCCAGATGGTGACCTCGGCAGGAGCCGCTTGGTCCCAGTGCATGGTGTATCCTTTACCCAGCATCACCACAGGCTGGAATTGCTGGTAATGGTTCCTCTTCCCCAGAGCACCAACCAACTCTAAAGGCTTGTCTGGATACTCATCCTTCACCATCTTCATGTTCAGGTTGGCTGGGTTTCGGGTCTGGACGTAAATCTGGAGGTGGGGGGTGGGGCAGAATATTTAGTATGGTATTTAAGTGCGCGTAAAAAGAAAAACCCGAGTGTTTGACAGCTTTGACAGATTGATTGCCTTTCTCTTGGAAAACGAATTTCAAAGACGACTAAAAGGCCCGTTCACACCAAGCACGATAACTATAAAAAAGATAACGATAACGATATAGTTCAAAAACTCGTTCTCAATATTAAAGTGCCCCTATTATGTATTTTTGAAAAGTACCTTTCATGCAGTGTGTAACACAGCTCTAAGTGAATGAAAACATCCTGCAAATTTTAAATCTGAAAGTGCACTGTGTATAAAGTTATTGTCTCTCAAAAGAAAGAGTTGACTTTAAAAAAGATATAGTCATTTTTAAAACGAATCCCAAGCCATTTCATGTTGACCTCAACTTGAAACATTAGCATATTGCCCGCCCACTTGCTGGTCTTTTCCAGTTGGTCTGAATGAAAATGCAAATTCATTCTTGGCCACTAGGTGCCGCTTTTGGAGCGGTAAAAATAGCTGTTTCCCCGGTAACGCTGTACACAAAGCAGCTCTGCGCTCACAAACACTGCTTTATCAGGCATCACTGGCATGAAGACATGAAGATGAGACCAATCGACCAATCACCGCAGATTAGCGTCACGCAAAGGAGGGGTTTGGAAAAATTAATCGTCGAACGAATCATTTGGGAGTCACTGAGCAAGTAAGGTAAAAATAAATACATATTACAAGACAATGAAAGTGTTTTTTGACCTTGCATGTATGTCAACCTGTTGTTGGGGACTCCCAAAACCAAAATATGAACCTTTCGTTACCAATAATAGGGGCACTTTAAAGAATAGCAGAGTCCACACCACAGCTATAACGATAAAGGCACAGAACAACGATATCGTTGGAATCACTTTCAGATTTTTTTTTCCAGCTGATGAATGATAAAAACATTGACAACCAATCAGAATCCATCCTGCTATAACGAGCTGGAGAATTTTAAGCAACAAACGAGCGTGTGCTGAGAATAAACAGATTACCGTCTTGACCCAAATATAAGATGAAGTTTTTTTCTTGGAAATACATCTGAAAAAACGCGGTCGTCTTATATTCAGGGTCTAGACCAGGGGTGGGGAACGTTGATCCTCGAGGGCCACTCTCCTGCAGAGTTTAGCGCCAACCCTGAAAAAATCTGGAAAAAAATACCTAACTGCATCCTGAAGACCTTGATTAGCTGCTTCAGGTGTATTTGATTAGGGTTAGAGCTAAACTCTGCAGGGACACTGGCCCTCCAGGATCAACGTTCCCCACCCCTGGTCTAGACTTTGACATGTCAAATTACACCCACAACAATAGGTGGCGCCAAATACGCATAAAACGAGTGTGCCATGAAATATGCAATGTAATGTGTGTTGTAAAGATCGTGAGTGAAAACAAAAGAAAAAGAAAAGCTTACAGCAGCATGAGTCCTGACTGTCATGTTAGCCTGATTGGACCAAACTTCCTCTGTAAGTGATTTTAAAGCATAACACAGTATCCAGATTTGAAGACTACAATAAGATTTCACTTCTACTGTTAATGAAATGTTGGTAGGCTACTATGAGATGAATAGACTAAAATGTTAAATAATTCAGATGGGCTACCTGTTATTTTTATGGTATATCAAAAAGTGTATATTTTTTAAATGTGATTGTTGGTACATTTTACCAGTATTTACCATACTTTCAAAACAAAAATTTAAATAGGAAAAAAAAAAATGCAATATGAAAATAATTTAAGAATTTTTTTTTCTTAGTAAAACACAAGATTTGGTTTTCAAAAAGCCTTTTTCCAAAAGGTACATCTGGAAAAAGAGGGGGTCGTCTTATATTCGTGTCAATACGATATATCGTCCGCTAGTGTGGACGCTAATATCTTTATCATTATAGTTATCGTTCTTGGTGTGACCGGGGCTTAACAAGGTTGTCTGGCTTTGTAAACAGTTCTTGGAACGTACTGAACAAGGTGCTGCTGTTTACGTGTAGATGCTTGTGTACCGACCGGCCGAATGAAGGCTGCTGACACCAGACATGGGAATGTTTTGGGAGTAACAGGAGGGTGTGGGTCAGACTCACCTGGGCGTAGTGCCCGCTGCAGATGGCAGCTCTCCAGTCGGGGATGTCAATGCAGTCGGGGTGTCTCAGGAGCCAGTTGTCCTCTTTGACTAGGAAAGCGCCTGGGTATTCGCTCACCGAGCCGTCGATGTCGTGGAAAATGGTTGTCTTGTCGCCGTCCATCTCCATCTTGTTGAACCAGGGGCCCGGTTCACCAAAAAACACGCGTGAAGTGATCTAGAGCCACGATTACAGACAAGGGAACAGCAAACATGGGAAATTAGGAAATTATTCATGGCTTGTCTGTATTATCTAAAAACAATTTTTGATGTGTTTTTTGTATTTTTAAAACCAATAGCTGTAACAGATCAGATTTAGTAACACTTTTGGTTCTACATCTGACCTGCATTTAAACATCTTAATTGAGAATATTTTACATGATCTATTTATATATTTATACCTCCTATACCATTTAAAAGTTTGGGGTCAGTAAGATTTTGTTAATGTTTTTGAAAGTGTCTTATGCTTACCAAGGCTGCATTTATTTCATCAAAAATACAGTAAAAAAAAAAAAAAAAAACAGTAAAATTGTGAAATATTAAAACTTAAAAAGACTGAATTGTATTATATTTTAAATGTAATTTATTCCTGTGATGCAAAGCTGAATTTTCAGCATCATTACTCCAGTCTTCAGTGTCACATGATCCTTCAGAAATCATTCAAATATGCTGATCTGGGATCAAGGGAACATTTATAATTATTATCAATTTTCAAAACAAAAAGTATATAAATAAAATAAAACATTTTGTCAGAATTATTTGATGAACCAAAAGATTTTACAGTATTTATTTAATATAGAAATCTTTTAAAACATAAATGTCACTTTTGATCAATTTAATGCAGCTGATTAAAAGTATTAATTTCTTTAAAAAAAAAAATTGTAAAATTTGTACTGACGCCAATTTTTTTTAACAGAAGTGTATATTAAATATCCATTTGCATATTTGGATATTCTGGTTAATTAAACACAATAATAATAATAATAATAATAATAATGATGATAATAATAATAATAAATTAAACTAATATTATAATAATATTTTTTATTAATATTTATGACTCTAAACTCTGATTGGATGAGCCACGTTTAAAACTGTTACTAATTCTCACACCTGTGTGTTCACATTTGTTAAATTCTATATTACTGTGGCAAGATGCAATGTTGCTCAGCAACCATAAACCAAAAAAATTCCAGTTTGTTACATTTATTTTATGCCTTGACTTGTTTGGGTTGCATGTATTCATGTTTCTTTGTTGTTTTCACATGGAAATATCATAAAGCAATCATAGCAAGTATATATACTTGCGCAAATTTATCCTCATAAACAGTGCTCACAATATCTCTACTGTCGCACATTATGCACTGCCACACAATCCTAATCAGATTTCTGCTCTAGACTTTGCAGCCAATGAAGCCTCATATCTGACAATTGGAAGTGACAGGAGGGTGGGAGAGAGATGATTATAACCAGAGGAGGGACAACCTCTGTCAGCGAGAAGCCGCTCTAAAATGTTATAATCCTCTTTGACATCCTGCACAAAATCAATCAGAGTTCCTGGAATAGCTCAGAGACAGTGACCCCCATGCACTGTTATTAAGCAGCACAAAGAGCGCTTACATACATTTTGTCACAGGGTCACAGAGGGCACAGAGGTCTGGATGATAGCAGACATCGCTCGAGGGTCGGCGCTTACCGGCACGTCATCGAAGGTGATGTCGGTGACGTTGTTGTTCGGGCAGCTCTGCCACGAGTTGTTCAGGCGGAAGCCAAAAGCGCTGGTGTGTCGCCCGTCGAGAGCGATGAATTTGCGGAAAGTGCAGTTCTGGATGTTGATCGGCCCGTCGTAGATTTGCATTCCACGAATGGGGAAGTCCCTGCAGGGCAGACGGCAAAGACACCCGTGAACTGGTTTGCACTCATCAAATAATGATGGGACATTTGTTCCATCTAATGGACAGTTTAAAATATAAACTGAGAAAATTTTTTTACAAAATCAACAACAAAAAAAATCATATTCTGAGAAACTAGATGCACTAAATGACTACAGTTTATTAATATAAATGTTTGAATTTGCCTCTAATGTAAGTTTTTTCTTTGATTTTTAGTAATTTTGTTATATACTGTTATTTATTTTTTTTATTTTAAATTAAATATATATATATTTTTTTTAATTTTAGTTTTTGTTTTAGTTAAGTTGTAGTTTATCTCCAAGTAAGTTCTATCTCCAGATAGTAATTTTAGTGATTCAAACGAAACTTATTTGATTAAGTTTCCAATGCAAAAGTTATCATTTGTTTATTTTTTTCATGTAATATTTATATTAGATTTTTTTCAGCTTAATACAAAACATTTTAATAGTTTTGCTTTAATGATAATAACAGTGAATTAAAAATATTGACTTATAAGCATTCATAAAATATTTTTTTGTCTGGTCTTGAGAAAAAAAAATCTTGTGATAGCATGATTGAGATAGCTTTTTAATGTTATTGTTATTCATAATATTTTGAATTAGCTTTATGAGTTGTAATTATAGTTCATTTTTTGTAATTTTGTTGCTTTTGTCATTTTTATTCATTCTTTATATTACTTTGTATTACTCTTTATGTTCAATTATTTTAATTTTAGTTAATGTTTAGTTTATAATTATTTCCAGTTAATTTTAGTGATTTAACTTAAACGTATTTCAGTTACTTGCCAATGCAAACTTTCTCATTTTTTAGTTTTTCATGTAATATTTATATTTTATTTTATTTCAGCTTTATTTCAATGAACAAAATGTTTTTAATAGCTTTAGTTAACGACAATAACTCCGAATTGAATAACAAAATAATGACTTAAGCAAATTATTACTTTTTGCCTTGCTTTGGGAAGAAAACCTTGACATGAGATAACTTTTTACATTTATTATAATTATTATTATCATTATTTAAAAAAGACAGAAAAGACTAACGTAGGACCTCTGTGGGTTTGGAAACAGTGTACTGCTCTTCTTACTATTTTCCTCCTCATTTTGAACAGCTATAACTTTCTGTCCCAGTGGTGGAAACTCGCCAAACTTGGCATGCATGAAGGGTCTGGGGTTAATTGCATTTTCTTTCATTTTGGGATGGATGGGATGTATGGTCGCCTAGCAACTAGTGGTTAAATTTTCAATATTTCAAACATCCGCTGCCCTGTCTGAGCTTAAACTTTCACAGTCCTTCTCATGAGTGATACATTTTCCCAAAGGACCCGTCAGTTTCGCCTTGTAAGTTGTTTTATCATTATTTATTTTCTTCTCATCAACTGCTTATCAGATGGAGATTTTTTACATGGCATCTTTGGATCGCCAGTATAAGTTTGCATAATTGGGATTTTTCTAAATGTAGACATTACAGTGCAAGATTGTCAATGCATCTGACAATAATGTTGAAGGTGAAGCATAGTGAATTTATAAATTACAACTATAGCACAAAATTGCAATTTTGTTTGAATCAACTGTTTTTGCAATTCTGTTTGCTGCCACTTCACCTTTAAAATGTGGCTTATCCTTTTTTTTTTTTTTTTTTTTTTTACAATCAACTGTTCTTTCAACAGAACAATTCAAATGACAGTGATGGTTGAATTGTCAAATTAAAGCTCTTTTCCGCAATCTAAAAGAATAATGCTTGAAGTTTAAAGAAGGCACCTGACACTTTTAAGAGAAAAAGGGAGAGATTTTTTTTTTCAGTTTTGACTCTCATGGGTGCAATAAAGATGGTGGTAAAAGTGTTTTATCATTCAATTTTTGTAAACATTCATGCAAAATCCAGCATTTTCTATAGGAGCAGAAGACAGAGAATATAAAGTGACAGGTGCTGAGCTGCAATATTACAGATGAAAGTCAAGCACATGAAATCCTCAAGCCCTGTCAGGTATAAAGGAGTCTAGAGATAAATTGCTCTGAGACGTCAGAGAAAACAAAGTAAAAGCTGAAACTTTGGATTGATTTCTTCCCAATTGTAAACACAAAACTCACTAAGCATATTTCATCTTTACAGCAGTTTCCTCTACCGGTTGGATTCCACTAATTTTGGCTTGGAGCTATATTTATTTTCGCTATTTAGTTTACTGCAGGTGTTACGGAAACTACACACTTCACCAAAATAGTCAAAATAGACTTTCTTAAAGGAATAGTTCTCCCAAAACATTTACTCACCCTCAGGCTATCCAAAATGTAGATGAGTTTGTTTCAGAATGGATTTGGAGAAATTTAGCGTTACATTACTTGCTCACCAATAGATCCTCTGCAGTGAATGGGTGCCGTCAGAATGAGAGTCCAAACAGCTGATAAAAACATCACAATAATCCACAAGTAATCCACACCACTCCAGTCCATCAGTTAATGCCTTGTGAAGTGAAAGACCATGTGTATAAAAAATAAATCCACCATTAATGCATCAAACCATTGTTTCTGTCCATAATCCATAATAACGCTTCCTCCTTCCTCCAAATGCATCTCCTGTTGTCCTCTCACATCACAATCCAATGACATATTTGTTAATGAACTGCTTCAAACTGTTTTCGTTTGTTAACAGTGCTTAATCTGTGCATATTTCTCTCCTGATTCAGATGAGATGACTTTTTCACTGGAAAAAGCAATATTATGGATAGAAGACTTGTATTTTAGCCATTAAAGTACAAAATATTTTAATGATTTTCCTTACAGATGCACAGCTTTTTGCTTCACAATATGTTAACTGATGGACTGGAGTGGTGTGGATTGCTTGTGGGTTATTATGATGTTTTTATCAGCTGTTTGGAGTCTCATTCTGACGGCACCCATTCACTGCAGAGGATCCATTGGTGAGCAAGTGATGTAACGCTAAATTTCTCCAAATCTGTTCTGGTGAATAAACAAACTCATCTACATCTTGGATGGATTGACAGTGAAGAAATTTTCAGCATTTCATTTACATTTTTAGGTGAACTATTCCTTTAATAAATATTCATGGTCTTATTTCAGAGAAAAAACAATGCACTTTATTCCTTTTTGACTGACATTACAATGTCTTGATCCAATCAATTCCTGGTGGATAAAATCAAGCACTACCCAACATCTTTAAACTTTGATTATCTTGTCGCATATAAATGCCAAATATGCGCATATATTAACAGAAGTAAATTGGTTGCAAATGCAGATTCATACTGACAACCCACTTAAGCCTACAGGCAACAAGAAGCTGAAGGCTCAATCACTGTTTTGTCATTTGTAATGATTTCTTTCAGTGTTTTAAAAACAGTTCTTTCAGTTCACCAGCTCTAGGACAGCTGTGATATCTCAGGACAGCTAATTCAGTGATATTTGTCAGATAATGGGCATATTTTCTGAGTGCCATTCCACAAAAAATGGCTTACAGCACCTTTAAGACGTTTCTGGGAAAAATGTGGGCATTAATAGGTCAAAGTCAAAACCAAGGTCGGAGTGATTTTTCTCTTTGCAAGGCCACAGAAACGAACAAATGTCTCCCTGGAAACCTTGGTGCACACTTTCACATCATTCACAACGATTTAAATAGTGTTTTCAAATGCAAAAACAAGATAAATGGTGAACTGATGTTCATGACACTCACACTCCTCTGGGCAGAGACCTGCCGAGATGATCGGGGCCGCCCGGACCCCAGGATTGATCATTCAAGTCGGGCATCCCTCTGTTCCCGCTCTCTCCCACAAACAGAGAGTTCTTCACCTCCTGACGGGAGCCGTCGTCATCCGGGAAAGTTCCTCCACTGCGCACGAACACAGAAGCACAAAGTGAGAAAAACTGTGTGCGAATCCACACCTTTTGAGAATATACACCACATCTCCGCTGCGTTCTCACCAATAAATTACTTTCACATTCCCACAAAAGCCCTGACGCCTTCTCTGCATCTTAAGAAGCCGCCCATATAAGGCATTTTCCAATTACAGGCACTACGCTCTGCGCTATAATGAATTCAGCAAATATGAACACATTTCATTTTTAGACTGCTGAAATGTGTGCAAAGAAAATAATAGAATAAAGGAAAAATGGTGATTAGTGGGTTTACCTGGCGAGAGTCAGGCCGATTCCATTATCAGCGAACCTGCGTGCAATTAAGATGAAGGAACATGTCAATGCTGACCGCATGCCATGCACACCGCAATAACGCTCAACAGATTCTAGAGAGCAGACAATCACAACTGATTCACATGGGTGATTGAAGTCATAAATCTGTGCAAGAGACGTTCAACAGAATGAGAATTTATTTGCCAACTGTAACTATTTCACTAAAACTCTGTTAAAACCTTCACAAGCATATTATTTTATTTTAAGAATGTAGTGCATTTAAATCATAAAATTTTATGAAGCCCTTCAGTGGACACTGCATTTTGTAAGTGATATTTCAGACATGTTGAGCTACAGTGATAATTCAGATTCATCATACAAAAACAAATGCTCATGTTAAACAAGATACTAAACTTTTATCTAGATAAAAATAAAACAAAATAAAATAAAATGCTGCAAAAATGAGATAAATGTCACACAATGGCAAAAATACCAGTGAAAAAATTTCCCATCTGGCTAGGATTGAAACAAAACAAAACAAGCTTAAACGATGTCCACAATCACATAATTACCAGTGGGAATCTTTGCATTAAATTATTAAAAAATAAAACAAAATGAAATAAAATAAAATGCTGCATAAATTAGATAAATGTCACACAATGGCATAAATACCAGTGGAAAATTTAAGAATAAATGTCCCAGCTGGCTACAAAACAAAACAAAACAAAACAAAACAAAACAAAACAAAACAGGCCTAACAGATGTCCACAGTCACATAATTACCAGTGGGAATCTTCGCATTAAATTATTAAAAAATTAAATACAATTAAATAAAATGCTGCATAAATTAGATAAATGTCACACAATGGCATAAATACCAGTGGAAAATTTAAGAATAAATGTCCCAGCTAGCTACAAAACAAAACAAAACAAAACAAAAAACAAAACAAAATAAAAACAGGCTTAAAAGATGTCTACAATCACAAAATTACCAGTGGGAATCTTCACATTAAATTATTGAAAAATAAAATAAAGTAAAGTAAAGTAAAGTAAAATAAAATGAAATAAAATAAAGCTTACTGGCAATCATCCAGCCAAACGTCTCCTCCTCTCAGCCATGCACCATGGTCCTGGTTCTTGTAGGCCACAAAGTGGTGAACTAGAGCAGGAACTCGTGGTTTGAAGGGGTCTGCATCCTGGTGTGGGCCGTACCTGCCAAAGAAAGGCACAGGATTAATGCAAATTAATTGGATAAATTGTGTAGTTTATTGTCCCTGCTGAAAAGACCAGAGTGGTCCAGGCTGGTTTGGAGGCTCAACACAGTGATGTTTTTAACTAAGCTGGTCTGCTGGTTAACTAGCAGCATGATCTTTGTGGTCACCAAAGTTGTAGTGTATTGTCTTCAGAAGACTTAAAATATAGTAGTCAGCATTTGAAATGGATCAAAACCTTTCATCAAAGTTGTCCTAAGACAAGAACGGGTATTGTTTTGGTTTTAGGACAACTTTGATGAAAGGTTTTGATCCACTTCAAATGTTGACTACTGTATATAGCACAAGCCATATGCACTACTGTGAAATTTTGTGAGATTTGTCTTTTCGGAGCAGGATCAGGAACTGCAAATTCTAACCTCGCTCCTACGAGGGAGAGGTAGGGTCTCTTGTCCTTCGCATTAGCCTCGGTCGTCTTTACTCCATGATCGAGGATCATCCCCGCCTACCATAAAACATAAATATAAAACATGAAAAACTAGACCTCAGTGCTTTATTTCAACCTAAGAGGGCAGATGACATGAGTGTCATGCTACATCCCAATTAAAATACTAACATATACAGCATTCTGCTTACTCGTATTATGCAGATTTTATAAGCTCATATTAATTAAGAGAATATATTAAGAGAATAAATTAACATATCACACTGTAGAACCATTTAAAATGAACGAGTGCAGGCAAAATGGTGAAAAAATATACAAATCTCGGGGGTCAGTTAGATTTTTTTTTAAATGAAATTATGTACACTTTCTATTATTCAAAAAATCCTAAAGAAAAAGAAAAATTCAAGAAATATAATCACAATTACTCATATGTAGCTGTAGCTTGTGACAGTAAAGATATTTATAATGTTGCAAAAGATTAGTATATTTAAAATTAATTGCTGTTCTTTTCAACTTCCTGTTCATCAGATAATCCTGAAAAAATATATCACATTTTCTACAAAAATATTAAGCAGCACAACTGCTTAATCAACATTGAAAATGAATATTTCTTGAGCTGCAAATCAGCATATTAAAATGACTTCTGAAGGATCATGTGACACTGAAGACTGGAGTAATAATGCTGAAAATTCAGATTTGCATCACAGAAATAAATTACATTTTACAATATATTCAAATAGAAAACAGTTATTTAAAAATGTAATATTATTTCACAACTTTACTGCATTTTTGATCAGCCTTGGTGAGGAGGAGAGGCTTTTTCAGAAACATTAAACAATCTTACTGACTTTTTTTCTAAACAAAACTTTCGAAACTCCAGCTTGCATGCAACAAAAACATCTCAGTTTTCCTCACTGTAAAAGCTTGGTGTCATAAAGATAAGTTGCACTGTACTGTGGATGGTACTGTATTTCAGCATAAAGACACCAACCCTGGATTCCTCAGCCCTTAAATCATGTTTTATTAAAGGGCTAAGTAGCTAGCAGCTCAAAATGAGTTATATTTCAATTACGGTGGCCGCACTGAGAATGACGCCATAGATTACAGCGGGAGGGCGAGAGAAAGCGTTTGCCCGCTTCCTCCTTTTGAACAACAATCTCATCAATCTCAAGCATCAGCCTTTTAATGGTGTATACAAAAGAGCGGCGCTAGCGGCACCTATATCTCCGATGCCGTGGCCCACTTTCATTCACGATGACACACAGACACACACACACACTCACCCTGTAATTGGAATGAGCTCTGTTATTAATGAACAGCCCCATGGGTGTATGTTCGGACTTGCCGGGGGAGTACATGCCCTCTGATGGACCGGTGGGGACATGGTGGAAAATGAACCAGAATCCTGTTTCCTGCAAGACCACACACACACACACACACACACACACAGATATTACATGTGCACAGAGATGGTGCTAATGGGTGTACTAATGACACAAAACGCATTGAGAATGAGCTCACAGCGGTATATAAAAAATATCCGCGGCTAAGCAACACACGCCGCTGTATGATCCATCACAAATAAGCATGGTAGGTGGAAAGGAGCCACCGAGATACCGTGGCACCATTAATCAGAGGCATCGCTGTGGTAACGAGACTAACCTCGGATCCGGCCGCAGCACAGTTGATGAGATTGTTATTGGGGTTAGCCATCCAGAAGGTGGAGGTGGCGCTGAGAAAGAGAGAGAAGGACACTGATTAGATTGTTCTGATGCCACAAACATAAACAAACACGGCTGACATTTAGCACATGTCCATTCTTAACCTCATCACAACCAGATTATTATTGGCTCTTCTGTAACTACATGTGGAAAAAACACAAGAGATTCGTCCTTTTCTGCTTGTGCCACTTTATTATTGACAGGAAAACTGGTTAAGAAGAGAGAATGAGACCAGAATACAAACCACAACCACAGCCGTGATTCCCACATGATTCTATCTATCTATCTATCTATCTATCTATCTATCTATCTATCTATCTATCTATCTATCTATCTATCTATCTATCTATCTATCTATCATTCATTCATTCATTCTATCTATCTATCTATTGTTCATTCATTCTATCTATCTATCTATCTATCTATCTATCTATCTATCTATCTATTGTTCATTCTATCTATCTATCTATTATTCGTTCATTCTATCTATCTATCTATCTGTTATTCATTCTATCTATCTATCTATCTATCTATCTATCTATCTATCTATCTATCTATCTATCTATCTATCTATCTATCTATCTATTATTCGTTCATTCTATCTATCTATCTATCTATCTATTGTTCATTTGTTCTATCTATCTATCTATCTATCTATCTATCTATCTATCTATCTATCTATTGTTCATTTGTTCTATCTATCTATCTATCTATCTATCTATCTATCTATTGTTCATTTGTTCTATCTATCTATCTATCTATCTATCTATCTATCTATCTATCTATCTATCTATCTATCTATCTATCTATCTATCGTTCATTCTATCTATCTATCTATCTATCTATCTATTGTTCATTTGTTCTATCTATCTATCTATCTATCTACGTATGATGTGATATGAAATATGCAAAATCTTACTGTAATATTTTAATATGTGATTTAATCACGAATGACTAAAGTGGTGATATTCCAGGATCTCTGGCAGTGTCTTCCTCTATAATTTAAGAGCTGTGAAGCTTTATCCTCTCTATCGACCGAATTTCAATCTAAAAGGTGTGGCGTTCATGCAATATATATGAGAGCAATTAGCAATTTAATGCAATTTAATGCCCTAACGATTTGGAAGCCGGTTCATTCCACATGCTACACGGAACCATCTAAATGCACTGAAAAGGTGTTTGTATGAAGATAAACATCCGTGTGGGGAAAAAAAAGCATCTGTTGCCTGTTTAAGTGTTTGTGTCGCATTGGTGCCATTCTTAAGATGTGTAACTAGACATCGTTAAAAATGAAGATTCAATTCCATAAGTATTCACCTCATCCTAACGCCGCACACATAACCGCACTTCAAAGCAATTCCCAGCTCTCGGCAACTCTGCGGTACAAATTAAACACATTTACTGTCAACACCAAACCCCAGTTTTCCCAACCCAGACAGTTTCGCTGACAGAGTTTAGCAGGGTTTCTTAATGTGCTGATGTTGTTATTTTAATTAGCAACGATTATATGAGGTTCTAAGAATGCGAGTGCATCTTAGGATAAAAATCATTACACAATAATGAGCTTGGGCGGAAACGATCATCAGTGCGACAGCATGTTGTGTTGTTGCTTTCTTAAGAGGAAGCCTTGATTAAAGAATATCAGCGAGAGGGAGAAAACAACTAAAAAAGGGTTTGTTAGAGGCATGAGTCAACAGAATTTAGCTAGTATAATGATGATGGCTACGGCATCTCTTAACGATACAAAAAAAATTAGAGCTGCACGATTTGCTGCATGACAGCCATATTGCAATTAGTTTGACAAATACTGGAAATGAAATTTGAGCAGCAATATGATAATTGAACATTTCATTGCTTTGATATAAAAGCAATAATAAACAGAACATTGCTGAGATATGAAAGATAAAAGAATAAAATAAACCGAACTAGGGTTGGTTTATGATGGCTGGCTAGTTATTCAGTTATTCAAGAGCCATTTGGGTCCATGAGGTCAACTATAGTTCATTTTTATATATTAGTATATATTTATGTACATGTGCATATGCAAATATATACATAAATTAGTCAATAGCAGGGTTCTTATCATTAACTAACACTAAAACTACTAAAAACATTTTGTTAACTGAAATAAAGCTGAAATAAACTAAAATATAATAGATGAAAAACTTTTAAGAAATAAAACGTAAAAAATAGTTGTTTATTTGTTTATTATTAATTGGTTATGTTAATGTTTGAAGCACTAAAATCACTAAAATTACTATACTAAATAAATCTAAACTGAAATAAATAAATAAATAAATAATAAATAAAATGAACAAAAACAAAAAAAAGTCAAAATAAAAGTATAAAAAATATTTTTTTTATGAAAACTGAAAATAAAGGCTTTTTTTAAATAAAAGCTATGATTATATATATATATATACATAATGTAAACATACAATTCTTAAAATATTTTAAAATACATAAATTGATCTAAAAATTACAATTTATATTGAGAATAAATTCTGATCTACAGTATATCTATTTTATATATCTATTTTTAGTTTTGATCTTAAAATTGGCTCCATATTCCTAAGGCAAAATCAGATTTCTTAGTCCTTTCTTTTAATTTTAGGGTGACATATTCTTGGTTTCTTGAGGTAAAATCATCCACACCATTCAGTGAGTGTTACCTGCAGTCCTGGCGCGGTTTGGCCACGTATCCAGGATAAGCTCCGTTGGTTATGTCCCGGCACATCTTGCTGTCTCTGTCGGAGGGCAGCAGTGTGCTCGCCTTCACCAGCAGACCCAGACAATGGTCGAACGTGTTCCTCTCCTCCGGTCCATCCTCAGTGAAGAAACAGTGTCCTAAAGCTTCATAGCCGACAATATCCTTCACCTACCGGGAAATTAACAACATTAGAAGACAGAAGATGAGGTTTTTAGCAACTGTCCTGAGGGCAAATAATGAAACCTTCACATAAAGATAAGTGAAAACTAACTAAAAGAATACCCAATGACTCATCATTTACTGTTCAAATCAATCAGAATCAAAAATGGAAAAAGAGAGTCTTCGTCTATGAATATTTTCATTTAAAACAGCTTAATATATAGTGGATAAGCTTTATTGATCAATTTTATGCTGCTTTTTGAAGCTTGATAGTTTAAATCCCCATCCACAAAGTTTTGATATCCATCCAACATGCATGTAACAGAAGAAATGAATCAGAATCAAAAATGGAAGCAGAGGGTTTTCGTCTGTGAATATTTCTCATGAAAAATGGCTTTAAAAAACTGAAAATATGGAGCAAATGGAGCATGGAGAGTCATATTAACAAGTTTTAGGCTGCATTTTTAAGCTTAATAGTTAGTAAATCCCCATCCACAAAGTTTGGACATCCATTAAACATCATGAAAGAAACACACAGGTTTGGAAGGACATGAAGGTGAGTAAACAATGACAAAATTCGCATATTTTCTATTCCTTCATGTAATGCTCATGTTAAATCATGGCTACTTTATTCCTGAGTACTTCACATTAAGATGAGTAAAAACTAACTAAAAGAATAGAAATGACTAAAATTACTCAAAATCAATCAGAATCAAAAAAGGAAGCAGAGGGCCTTCATCTGACAATATTTTCAGAGAAAAACAGCTTTAGAAGACTTAACCCTCTGGTGCTGTTCGGTCATTTTTAACCAAAAAATAAAATAATAAAATAAAATAGTGTTGGTTTTTTTTTTACTTCATCTGAATGGTACGAAACTTGGTAAAGGTTTTGGCACTTGCTATGTGAGCACACACAAAAAATGGTTAAATGGTCCTAAAAAAAAAAAAAAAATTGTTCAAAAATGGCTGCATTGGAACTGAAAAAAAGTTTGGAAAAGTTTGGTTACTGCACCCAAAAATAAACTTACTGAAAGCTTTTTTTTTTTTTTTTTTTTTTTTTTTTGAGATATCAACCTCAAATTTGGAACACAACTTCTTTAGATTTATGGGTTAGATTTTCACACAGTTTTAGATTAAACTAAATAAATAAGAATAGTATTTTGTGCATTTTTCATAATAACACAATTAAGCTTCTATGACTTAAATGCATTCAAGATTTACAACAGTTTAAGCTGGAAATTTTATTTTCAGGTCTATGCTTAAAAATTGGTTAACAGTTAATAAATGGATCATAACTATTTAATAAATATAATTTAGTACTATAAAATCCCTTAAAAATACAAAATATTACATAAAAACATTATCAAGCTAAAATATAGTACATTTCAGTGAAATAAAAAAACATTTGATATATATTTTGATATATATATATATATATATATATAAAATTAATAAAATGTTTTTTATATATATATTTTGAAATATAGCGCACAAGTCATATTGAAAACTTTTATTTTGCTTTTATGAATCGTGTCATTTTAAAACCCCATCCACAAAGTTCGGACATCCATCCAACATCACTTTTTGCATGTTGTGGAAGAAAAACACAGATTTGGAAAGACATGAAGGTGAGTAAACCATGACAAAATTATAATAATTTCTATTCCTTCATGTAATGCTCATGGTAAGCAACAACTCAACATAAAAACCACTACAAGATGTTTCCATAAAAGATGTCAGTGACCTTCTATTTTCGAGCACCTGCTGTGAATACACAATTCTAAAAGCCTCAGATGAAGCTGAAATGCTGCACTTTTTGCCATCAAATACGACGCTGATGGAAACATCATCTGCTCAGTGAGTGCTGGCAAACAAACATGGTTTTTGGGACTGAAAGCAATTCCATCCTTTCAAAGAAATAGGTGAATTGTAAACTACCTCAGTGTGTGATACAACTACTGCTGGGCAGAAGAACATTTAGCCTTGTTAAACGCATTAGAGGCAACCCTCGTCAAAGAGTTATTCGCGTCAGAGCTCTGAGGTTGGTGCATCCCCCCCGCTGGCTCCAAAATAAAATCGTAGCAAGCTATCACGAACGCATAATGTGGCTTCAGTGTACCGTAACCTTTCACCTTGTCTCCTGTGAAGAAAATAAAGCAGCTTACAGCAGCGCTCCAACATCTTTGAGAAGTGTTTGAACAGCAGCTCCACGCTTTAGAAAAACCAAGGACGGACTGCCATGCAATAAATTGCAGATTCACATTCCTGTTCTGTTGAGCTCTGACAATCTAGATTTCATTTAACTAGATAGAGTTAAAAGAAGCCAAGTACTCTTTTCAGCTCTGATATGATGTAAACAATACTAGATGGCGTCACTATCTGCAAAACAGCTGGATATCATGCAAGGGTGAAACAGAAAGCCTAGTTTGTCAATTACAAGGTTTTGACTACAAGATTTAGTTTCCTGACTTGCCTGTTTTCCATCCCTAAAGCTTCAATCTAAGACTTGCAAAGAGCAAAGGGGTGTGGCCTGTCAATCAAAATCAGACAGATGATTGACAGCTAGAGATCACTAAGAATGGAGGAGCAGCTACTGCAGGAAGGCATTCAGCCATATTGAGGTTTTATAGACTTCATCTTTTCAGGCTTTCTGCTTTTAACCTGTCTTAAACTTCCAGTCTTGGTTACGTAAAAGAGTTACAAATTCAAAATCTACTTTACTTTTCATACTTCATTGGCAAATTGTTTGCCAACTCACTAGATTAGATTGCACTTAAAGTAAAAAGAAAAAAAAAAGATTTGTCACTGGGTTACGAAAAACGTCATTCAGGATACATTGTCTGAAAAGTCTTATCTTATATATTTTGCTTCTCAAATAATTTTATGCTGCTTCATGGTTGTTTAGATATTTTTTACTGTGTTGTCTATGGCAACACTGTGTGAAAACTGAGGTAATACTAAACAAAAGATTCCATTCTATGAAAATAAAGATTAATGTTGCAGCAGAGACTCATTATGCATATTTTCATGCACACATAACCTCTGTGTCTGAAACTCACCAGCAGCCCGTTGGTGCCGTGGACGGTGACACATCGGGAGAAGGTGTGATGAATGGACAGGTCTTTCACATAAGTTGGCGGGTCGTAGCCTCCCTTCTCATCCACATCCCCATTCATATGGAAGTGGACTGGGTAGTGACCCATAGACTGCTGCCCCATGTGCTTAAACTCCACCCCTTCCACATGCACTGAGCGGAAACCTCGCTCCGCCTGAAGAATAAAACATAAGAGGCAGGAAAAATAACTCTTTTGTGCTATTTTTGACTTTAACGGTGTTATTTATGGCTTTTAATGATATTCATATCTGTCTTAGGTGCTAAAAAATATTTACTTGTTTGCCTGCATGTCATGTTTGTATGGAATCTAACTGCAACTTTTATCTCACAATTTGGACTTCTTTCTTGCAATTGCAGTTCGTAACTCACAATTGTGACTTTTTTTGCAGTTCTGAGAGAAAAAAAAAGTCAGAATTGCAAGAATTGCACAACTGCAGAACTGTCAGAACTGTGAAATAAAAAAAGTTGCAATTACCTTTTTTTATTCAGTTGCAGAAAAAAATAAAAATAATCGCAAGATGAACCGTGAGATGCATACTCAGAATTTTGAGAAAAAAAGTCAGAATTACAAAATGTAAACTCAAAAATGTAAAACAAACAAAAAAAAAAAGTCAGAATTGCGAAACGCGAAATCAGAATTTGCGAGAAAGCAAAGCAGAATTGCAAGAAAAAAGTCAGAATTGACAGTAAAAAATTAGCAACTATCAATTTTTTTATTCTGTGGCGGAAACATGCTTTATGCCACCATTAACTGACATCAGAAAACCTTGAACATGCAAGTCTGTTGTTAAATTATTGAAACATTAACTTAAAATCATAAAAAGTACTTTTTCATTTATAAAAAAAATTCAGTGTCTTATGCAGGGTACACACCAGAAGATAATCGGGCTGATTTTGGGCCGATTTCTCCCCTTCCGACAATCCTAGGTAATGTCCCGATTATCTTGGTGGTTGTAAAGATTATATTATCAGATTTTCCTGTGGTGTGAGGTGTGTTAAGAGTGACTGAATCTGCTCGGAAGAACGTCGGAGGCACCCCGATCACGAATCGGAAATATTCAACATGTTGAATATTTACGATCAGAAATCCTGATGTGTGGGGGGAACCCCAAGGACACCCCACACTATAGGAGCAAAACAGTCAAATCTTGGATTTTTTTTGTCCTCATGTTTGTGGTCTCTCACATTTTGAAGATTTTATAAGATTTTAAAAATCTTTTAGTGTGTACCCAGCATTACTTGGCATTTCTTTGTAATTAATTCTGAAATTTACTAGCAATTTCTGAGTGAAAATTCTTTCTACGTCAACTTTTTTCAGTGTTTCAAGTAAATATTTTAAGTCTCAGGGGTTCGGCTGACAAAAAAAAGTTTTGGAATCCCTGAAACAAAGAACAAAAGATTCCATTCTATTAATTTATGTATTAATATCCTAGTTGGGTGATCTGATCACAAGTTGTCCCAGGGTCTATGCAAGTTGTGCTCCTTAACATGGAAATCCGAAATCTGAAACTCGAGAATCTAGATGAAAGAACATCAAAAGTGAGAAATGTAAATATCCTCACCCTTTCAGAATAAGATTTGAGACATGCACGCCAGTCTACGTGTGAATATATGCAGGGGCGGGAAGTAAAGGTGTCAGCTAGATTGATTTCCTCTCTTCTCCCGTTCTCGCACGTCTGGCAGAATGTTCGCTTTCAGATTTCACGACTGCCTTCTTTGTGACCTACATCAGATCTTTTCAAGTCAAAGGACGTGAAATATGTTGCACGTCATATCTGCGCGATGCAGTAGAATGCGAGTGAAAGTAAGATGATTTGACGTTTCCCAGGGGAAGGTGGCACACTTTGGCTCCAATTAATGTCTTTCATCTTTTTGGACGGCCAAATGTACGGTTTCACCCCGGCCTGACATTTCTCTAAATGTTTCATAAATTAGATTAGCTGCCTGGCAAATATCATAAGAATGTGACAGTACGGCCTCGGAAGGCGGGTTTTACGACCTCCCTTGTGGTTGAAAACCATAAATACAAGCCCAAATCGTCCGGTCGGGTGTTAAGTGTGTCAGCGGGTTCATTGCTCTAAACAAGCAGGCCGAACATGTTTTCAAATGGGTGTGTGAGTGAAGAGCATTTTTGACTGACATGATGACCCAAACACGGATACAGCTCTCATTAAATTACTGTACTCATTCCAACCAAATAATTAAACCATTTATGAGCCCGTCACTAATATTTTTGTTGTTGAACAGTTTTTTGATCTCATATAACCTAATGTAAGGGCCTGCAATAATGCGGTTTGACCAGTGTGGCGCTGCAGAGCAAGACTGTGATTCAGCTTTCCCACATGCAATCCAACTAAGAAGACACAGCGCTATGTCATAGTACAAACAAAGCCAAACCAATAGAGTCTGGGAAAGGTTCCTGCCCAAGCAGGGGAGGAAAGAAATGAGACTGTGGATCTTTTGGCAAAAGGAATAATAAAACATGAAATAGTTGATATACAAGTACCATTAAGTAGAGCAGAGAATAAAACTATTGTAAAGGATCATACGCACAAAATATGGTAGGAATATTGGGACATAGACAACACAGGACGACATCTATACAGTATATAAAAATATGTAGGAATGAGTATGAGGCTGAACAGGAACCCAAAGGAGGAGAGGATAATTAAACATCTTAGAATAAGCCATGCTGGATTAAATCTAACATTACATAGAATAGGAAATCTGGACTTGGTAAAAGAAATGGTAAAATGGTACCGGAGAATAAAGTTAGAGATGCAAATTGGAAAACAAAACATTTGAGAACTAGAGAATTTGACACTAGAGAATTTGCTTGGGAAAACATCTGAGAAAGTGTGTAGACTCCTAATAAATTAAATGAGAGAATTTAGTGTGTGGGCTTTTTTCCCTGTCCACTCTCCAGTCCAGTAGTTGGCAGTAATGCTCCTTTAAGTTGGATTGCCAACCATCATTAAAACCAAAAGAAGAAGAAGAGTTTGGGAAAGTTTTACAAAACTACAAACAGAAAATGCTGTCGTGTGAAGACACCCAAAACACTTTCGTTCTTCGTTTAGGGGAAAAAAGAAGCAGTGGTTTACTGTTAGTGAACATCCCGACACTGCTGAGAGCAGCTTTTAGATGGATGTGTGATTTTCTCTCAATAACAAAATAAACACATAAACAAGACAGGAGTGAGAAAACAGCCGTTAAGAAAGCATCTGATCATAGAGATCCAGTAAATTCATGTAGAATCTATTCATATAGCGCTTTATACAATAGACTACTTTAAAGCACGCAGCTTTACTTTATTAAACATGAAAAAACAGTGTAAGTGTCATTTCAGTTGAAATTAAAACTTGATTTTCTGCTTTAGAGCAGCTCTACATTTATATTAAAATGTTTAGCATATGTATAACTCAATATTTTAATGAATTACAAAAGCTGATCAATGCCTACTGATTAATCTGTGAAATACTCAGCGATTCGTTGATTAATCCTTCCAACAATCTTTAGATTAATCTATTATCAAAATATTCATCTGTTGCAGCCCAAATTGTTTTGAGTGATTGCTAAGGAGTTTCGAGAATGTTCTGTCTGGTTTCTAGGGTGTTGTTAAATTGTTGCTTCTTGGTGGAGACTAAAAACAAACAATAAACATGAACAAAAAATGCAATGCCTCAAAGACTTCAAAATAGCCTGTGAAATGAAATATCCTAGCAGTAATTATTTAAGTAATAAATGCTAATACAAGTACACTGTTGAGAGCCATTTGGATTTGGAAGGACATAAGGTTTAGTAAACAATGACATAATTTATATTTATGGGCTACTATTCTTTATTAGCAAGAATTACAACAATTTACATATTTGAACATTTTTCATTACTGTGAGGCAGGTTTTGTCAAAAGCAGTTTCCTCACAACTTGAAAGACAGGATGGCCTAGTTGTTGCACGTGGAAATTTCTTCTTGAGTGGAGAAACGGGCCAACCTTCTGCATGACAGCGAAGGTGAGGAGGGGAAAGGAACAGTCAGATCTGGGCCAATTACTAGAGAGGTCAGACGCTTGAGTCGCCCCATCACGTACACACACACATATGCACACTGACAGGCCCTTCGCAGGAGCCAAAGCCAAAAAAAATGTCCGTTCTGCTAGTTTGACAGAGTGTTAACGTCTAGCTAGAGGTGCCATCGCTGTAATATCTCATTCTGAGGGTGTGAACATCCATGTTCGGATGAGCTAGTGGACGGACGGAGGTATTACAAGACAACGGTAGATGGCATTTAACAGAGCAATGCGTGTTTGAAGTGACAGGAGAGTCGGGTTACCTTAAGATGGCCACCAAACGTGTCGAAGGAGAAGAACTTGCAGGCTTCGTTGCCGTAACAGGTCGGCTCCATCTCGCCTCTAATCAAAATGTTGCGAGTCAGCAGTCCGACCTCTGCCCGCATGTCCACACCGTCCACCTCCTCTCCGATGTGAAGGTACACTGGTTTACCTGGAGCACGTACACACACAAACACACACAACTTCATCACACCTCAGCTTTGTAATCTTTTATAATAGGTGCGTCCCAATTTGCATACTTGTGCACTATTCTGTGTTGTTTTGTAGTGTAAATAGTGCAAGGAGTGCATTCACACTGAATAATTACAAATAAAAAAAAGTCCACTTTAAATACCTGGATGATGCACTTAATTAAACAAAAAATGAAGTGTGGAATGTTACACTTCATGTACTCAACTGTCACAACTTTAATTATGCAACTGAAGGTAAGCAGCTATTAGACTACAATGTTGAAATGCAAAAATAATCATATAAAATTTATTCATTACACATTTGAGTACACAGTACATAATTACAATGTATAACTGTGCATAATTTGGGAAACAACCCAACATTTTATAACATTTTTTTTTTATTTTGTTGCTGAATAATGTATTACATTCCATATGAAGTTGTCTTAAATGTTTTTTCATTATTTATTGCTCTGTTTATATAGTGTGAATAAGAATATGATTTATACATAATGCCTAATTTTATATTTTTGTGTCATTTATACAATTTGAAGCAGAACAACAGTATTTTGTGTATGTGTACCAAGACAAATTTCCATAGAAAAGTATTTTTAATTGCATTTTATTGTCATCCCCAAAATAATACTAAAACGCATCATATTTGGACATGTATCATGGTTATCATAGTTTGCACAGACATATACCATGGTAAGACCATTGAAATACCATGGTGCATGAACAATAGATATGTACGAACGATAGATAGATAGAGAGAGAGAGAGAGAGAGAGAGAGAGAGAGAGAGAGAGAGAGAGAGAGAGAGAGAGAGAGAGGTTTATCGCATCTTCCAGTAGAAATTCTCCCAGCCCCAGATATATCTCTCAATCAATCATTGTCTGGTCTGTTTGTCTTATTCCCTCCTTCAGAAAAAGTCAGTCTCACACATAATATATGAAGTTCTCAGAGTTTCTGGACACCACAAGTTCTGCAGCAGGACTGAGATCCAGCAGCAGGCATACAGAGAAAAAGAGATTACGAGAGAAACAATACATGCAGATATATATGAGAAAAGCCGAGAGAGAAAAATAGGCCAAATGAGGGAGAGCAAGCGAGACAATTCTTGAGTTATCATATATTTTTGTGGGAATTTCATGGCTCAAACTGGAGAAGGCGTAGAGGGACAGAGAGAAAGAGAGAGATGTCATTCCAGCCTCAGACATTCTTCCTGCCTGACCCAGATACTGGGCTGAAGAGGCTCCAGGACTCAGAGCTCATCTGATAATCACAAACAGGGATGCCCAGCTCTCTCCTTTCCCACATTGTCTTCCTCCGACGCATCCCGAGAGACTGGGCCATGTTGACAAATTGCTCCTCCTAATGGATGAGATCCTCTCAACGCTCATTTATTCATTTTTAAAATGACTACAGTCACTATGCTCCCGGACCTTGAGTCTGTCTAACAATCGAGGGAGACTTACAGATGTGTCTGGAGCACAGGAGCAGGGCACGGAGAAAGAGAAATCACAAACCAGATCTCTTTAATATATCAAATACTTCTCCTTGGCACATAGAGATCTTTGCCAAAGTCTTCTGCTTCTCAGATTTTCCTGTCTTTAGACTTTAATTATTTCAGAAATTTCAGAAGAGAACTCAAAACTAAGTCTCCGACCACTTTGTGTGTGATTCTGTAATAGAAAAAGTGAAAATGCATAAAAAGTGTGAAATTTGCTGTCTCCAGCCTGTTAATGAAGCCATTTACATACAGGTATCTTTAACACCCCAAATCCTTGTAAAATAGCAATAAATAATGAGATGATTTAAATTAAAATATCGGAAGATAAGTGGAGCAGCTTATCTTAACAGCAAAGTGGAGTAGCTTTTTGTACTGTCCTGTATGAAAGCCTTTAGGGTCCATAAAAAAAAGATCAAATAAAAATCAATTAATCAAGCAATATTATTATATAATTAAAAATGATTAATAATAATAATAATAATAATAATAATAATAATAATAATATATATATATATATATATATATATATAATTAATAATTTTTAGGGTCCATAAATTAAATTATATAAATTCATTTTAAATACAATTTAATAATATCAATATAACAGAGTTAACACTCCTTTAAAAAATAAAGAGAAGCAGTGCTTTAACAGGAGCAACAATATGGGTGCTGATTGTAGGCTAATTCTGTCATGTGACAATATTAATTTAAGTTCTCATCAAAAAGTGTTTTTGCAATATTTGAAGCATCAACATAGAATTTATGCGGTATCGATAAACATGTTGATGTAGTAAACCATCTTCCACAAAATAAATAAATAAAAAAATCAATAAAATAACATACTAATAATACTTGGATGAAACCTGGCCAATATCTCCAGGTGTAGTCAAATATAAAAAGTCTGCAATGCAAAATTCTCCCTATTCACTTAATTGAGAACTTGAGTTTCCTGAGCTTAGAAAGAAACTCTTTTGGGTTTCTAAAATGAAGACAGATTTCATATCCCTGACTGTTTTCATTTAAAAACAAACAGCGGTCTGCAGCTGCCTAATTGTTGAGCACCATTTTATTGGCTGCATGCTGATAAGATGAATGCTGATCTATTTCAATCACACACCTCAGTGTATCCACACGCTTAGAATCACCATCAAATGAGCTGACGGCCAGCTGGCACCAAACACACAGATGAGGAACGGGTCAAAGTTCAGAACAAACAGGGGTCAACAGATTGAAACTGCTTCCCGGTCAGCAGTGGGGCAAATCTAACAGATGGGTGTCTTTCCATCACCACACACACACACACACACACACACACACACAGAGAAACATGCAAATCCCACTGAGTCATGTATCAAGTCTGAACCATTGCCTAGCAGTTAGTGCATTTTCTCTGACACAATGGCTTTGGTGCTCATGCAGGCAATAGGAGTTTGAATCTGGCTCACTGCATTTTCCAGGTTATTAGACAGTGTGCTAGCACTTTGCTAAATGTCGACAGATTAAAATGAACGTCATCAGTTCAAGTGAATCAAGAATCATTTTAAAAGAATGATTCATTGACAATTCATCACATGCATTCAGTTCCCAAAGAGTGTGAACAGATGAGCTGTTTTGAAAAATAGGATGGAAAAAGGAAAGAAGTGTACAAGCACACACACACATGCACACACTCGTCCTGTGACTCCACATCCACACCCACACAACCAAAATACTTACACACTCCACCAAAAACATCAACGCCTAATTCACAGCCAAGCAAAAATACTCACCGCCCATCAACACCCAGCTAAATGACACACACACAGAACGATGCTCCATCAACACATGATTGCCTTCACTTATGAACAAATGGAATGATCCAATCAGGGTGGGACGATGGGCGGGTTTGGGCGAATCTTACCCTCCTAATTAAAAGTATATTCTTGGTTGAGTTTAGCTCTATCACCAGTATCTGTAACATTTGTAAAAGCTATTTGAGATGAAAAGTTGTTTAAATAGTTAACAGTGGGACTTCTTTTGAGAAGTGAACTTGAATTAGTTAGGCATTATAATTACTATGGCTAGTTTTTTGAGTTTTTCTCCATATAAACAATAAAATAAAATACAATAAATTAAACAAAACAATTTTTTATAAGATTATAATTAAAAAAATATAATAAAAATATTTTATAATATTATAAATAACTAAAAAAATAATAAAATGCAAATAATATACAAAATAAAAAATAATATAAAATAGCATTTAAAATAAAAAAACTCATATTTTATAATCTAATAAAACATGAAACCTTTAGATCTTGCTCCAAACATTAATAATACACAATGGTGTCCAGTCATGAAATAATATAAAATAAATCAAAATAGAAACTAAAATAAAAACTCTATTTTATAAATACTGTAACATATATAATACATTTCCGTGCTGAATGATGTGTACAATCAACAAAATAAAATAAAATAAATATTTTATAATATTAATAATAAATAATAAATAATAATAATAATAAAAATAATAAATATACAAAAATAATAAAAAATAAGTAAAATAAAATAAAAAACTCATATTTTATCAAGTTATAAAATATGAAACCTTTTAAAATTTCTCAAAACATTAATAATACACAAAGGCATCCAGTCATATAGGAGTTTGATGTTAAAATCCTGCCAAGCCAACAATAAACTACTCTAATATGAATAAAGATGTATAAGCTATATCTTTCAGTGCTGAACGAGGTGTATGATCAACATTTCTCTTGTTCTGTCCGCCTTCTTTTTTTTCACTGAACGTATTGCAATGCATTCAGGGATTGTTTTCTACAAATTTAGTCTATAGAAGGCATTTCAGAAGACAGAACAATCACGCTGCCTACCTTTCTGAACAGTCTTTTGTGTTGTAAGTGCGCCTACGACGCCTTAAAACGCTTCCACTGTGTGATTCGCACACTTGATACAATCGAGCTCGTTTCTAATGCCGAGTGATACGCGTTCAGACAAACAAACACGCGCGTTCGCTCAGCATGAGACAGGCATCTCCATAGACAACTGAAGAGGATTAAATGAGTTTCCTCAGGGCTGGAAAACTGTCTAATGGCTTTCATAGCAGTCTTAAAGTGAGAAAGCGTCCTACACTTCCGCATCAGAGACAGAAACACGGAGAGACAAGTGCTCGCCATCAATCTCCTGTGAGAGCATCATTAGCGCCGTATCAGCAACACGCATCTTTGAATTCGTCGTGATGAATACACCAGGCGCTTTGTTTTTGTGACATCTTCCCTTGTTTGCCGTCGCCCACGTGCGATGCAAACCTGCTCTAATCGCGCAGGCAGTCGAGACAAATTACGACCCCGGCGGATAATGAATGCGCGACCTCTGCTTCTCCAAAGGTCTCGGTGCGCAAACACGTGTGCATGCACACATCCAGGCCTTGATTCTCAAGCAGACTTGCATTCGGTGCCATTAAGGTCTTAATCATGGGCTCTATTGAGAAATTACCCAGTAAACACACACATTCACTGTCACATACACACCGAACAGCCAGGGGTTGCTGGCAGAAGGACCTACGTGAGCAGACTTTCAATACGGTTCCAGTTGTGTCCATCTTTAATTAGTGTGTGTGTGTGTGTGTGTGTGTGTCACAGTGACATGCACACAAGCTGAGCAGACCTTGACCTGTACTCTCAGTAACATCATAGATATATATATTTATATATAGAATAACACCTCATTATCTTTAATTCAGTTATGGAACAAACTGTATCCGAGGTGAGATGTTAATTCCCATTCGACAGACACTGCTTGCACACACACACACACACACACACACACATGCAGTTATTAAAAAACACGTCTGCTTTATACACACTGCTATTGCTCATACTTGCGATTAGTGATCTGAACAAACCACTAACACTGAGTAATTAACTTTGGTGTGAATCTCGTTCTGCGCAGGTTGTGATACTTCAAATCAAGTGGTACTTTTCTAAACAATTAGACTTGATTTTCAATTGCTGGATGAAAAAATACACCAAAAACACACACACACACACACACACACACACACAGTTAACTAACACTGAAGAAGGAAGCTGAGCCATAGAGTCCAGAATATTGTTCTTTGCTCACATTGCACAGAAATTGCTCAAATTACTCATATCCAGTCTTAAGGACTGACTGTCATTTTGCAAGTGATTATTTCATATCTGTTTTTTCAATGTCTGGTATGTTAGTTAAGTTACTTATATGTGACAAAAGTAATGTAATGACAATAAAAATGTGCAGTATTTAAAAATTTGGGGTTATAAAGAAAGAAATTAAATCTTTAATTCAGCAAGGATGCATGCATGTATCAAATGTGACAGTTAAACCTGTGTTTTAATGTTATGAATGATTCCTATTTCAAATAAATGTTGTTCTTTTGAACTTTGTTATTCATCAAAAAATCCTGAAATAAATTGGATCAAGATTTTCACAAACATATGAAGCAGCACGACTGTTTTCAGTATTGATAATAAAAAGAAATATTATTTGCAAAATAGCAATCAAGTGTTTTAGAATGCAAATCAGCATATTAGAATATTAGAATGATTTCTGAAGGATAATGTGTATGTGTGTTTGTGTTTGGTGTGTGTGTATGTATGTATACACACACACACACACTATATAATTGTATATACATACAGTATATACAATATACAATATTAAAAAATATTAAAATGGAGATCTGTCAGCTATAATTAATAAATGGGCTTATATAAAATGCAAATATATAATATATTATTTGAGCAGCAAATCAGCATATTAGAATGATTTCTGAAGGATCATGTGACACTGAAGACTGGAGTAATGATGCTGAAAATTCAGCTTTGCATCACAGGAATAAATTATATGTATGTGTATATACACACATAAATATTATGCTGTTGCTTTAATGCCTAAACATTAAAGCAACAGCATAATATTGCATGCTATAAATGGTGAGCATCACTCATTTTTCATTCACTCTCTTTTCTTTTATTGCTGATGCTTTTCTATATAGATATAGCTGAATTTTGATTATCAAAGAATGCATGTACTGATAAAATGCACGGCTTGAACGCACTATACTGTAAGTCGCTTTAGATGAAACCATCAGCCAAATGCATTCATGCATACATCTATTCCCTGTGTGCCTTTTCATCTGAGAGATGTTTACTCAAATATGACAATTAAAATAGAAGATGCTTTCCAGATGATGCAAGTCTCTATGCATTATAGACAACTTTGCATGACTTTACTGACATAAATATATTCCCATTACACAGCCATGCATGTCGCATTATGACTTGGCAATGAAACAACAAATGTCAGCATTTCCAAAATGCAATGTACTCAGCTAACTGTCATGGTTTAGACAATGTGATAAATACAATCGTCCAAGTGAATCAGCGGCGTTTACCTGCACAAACCCCCCAGAGCAACTTGTGCAATGACAGGAATAGATATTATTGGGGTTTAATAAACAGCAGCTTTATCTGGTGGCATGAGTCACTCTGCTGAAGGAGCGAGGAACTGACTTGGCTCTTAAAATAGATCCATCCTGTCTGCTGAACGGAGAGCTGTCACAAAAAATTATGAGGAGGCTTGAGATGAGGAATCAACAATGGAACAGCTGGAAATGCTTTTAATGATGTTGAAACAGTTGTTTTGGAGAAAGACAGAAAGCGAGAGATGAAAAGACAGATGAGAGGCTAAAAGAGACAGATAAAAAGAGTGTGAAGTTTGGCAAACAACAACAAAGTCTAAGCAACTACCACAGAACAAGAGTTTTCCTGCACACACAAGCACATTTCTCAGCAAAACCTGCTCCCATTAGGTGGCACGTTCATATGATGGACAGTTTTTCAGATTCAATCACTCATTTGTAAGGAATCAAACTGGCTCGGCGTGTCCAGGTGGTACAAACAGTCATTTCTGGCAGCATCGTGCTGGTTGCTATAGTAATGAAGCAGGTGTCAGGTGACACCAAGAGACGTTGTTGTACAACAACTGAGAGCAGCAAACTGGCAGTACAGACAGAAAACTCGCACATAAATAGACTTTTACTTTTCCAGAAGAAAATGTGAGTGATGCTTTTCTGTGCAAAACAAAAGGCATCTTTGGAGGTTGTCAACATAATGAAATAAAGTAGTAACATTGATTGCATGGATATTAGTATTTAAAGGAAGGTCTAATGCTACAGGTACTTCATGCATTCTGAGTTATTTACACCGTTAAAGAGTTGGATTCTCATGCAAAAGATGGCCAAAGTTGCAAAAAAATTATTTGGATATATGCCGGAGTATTTCTTTGCCAAATACACTCCTTCCAGGTTCGTACAAGTTTCAGAAAGTTTTTTTTCGAGCATGGCTCTTCATGACGTCACGAAGGGTGGAACACGTTGACCAGGGGTGCGTTTCCCGTACAATGACGTAACTCGCTGATTAACCACCATAGTACAATGCATTGTTGTGGAAACAAAGTAGCTAGTCATGACTGTTTCTCCTAAAAACGGTCGTATCTCCGTCGACTGAATCACATTAGTTCAACAACATAGGGCCATTGTTAATAACGTCACATTAAAGAATAACTTCTGCCATTTAACTGATTAGAGATCTCTAAGATGCTGCTGTATTGAACATAGCACGTGATGACTAATTTAATATTTTTTGTTCCCTGTCAGTTTGCGTTATTTGATGACTGATTTATTGCGGGTTCCCTCTTACGTCATACTCCTGGGTTCCCTTAGGTATTTATGCACATATGCGCACTCTTCAAAAACGGTGCTAATCGAGGATGCGCAAAAGTACATAGATTAAAATGCATTTATATTTAGACAGAATGGAATATATAGATTGTACTGCATGTTAGCTGGCTTACTATGCCCAAGAGCATATTTATTTAAGCCCAAATGTCTTACTAACAAGAAACTATGCTTCTAACCACAGGTCGAGAGCTGTAGTTCCAACCACGTAAGTTTGCGGCGCTGTTTGCGAATGTTCGTTTGAACTATGGTTTCAGGAAACACCGAATCATTGAACTATGTTGATAGCGACGGAACGACCATAGTTGGCTAACGATGGATTTAGGAAACGAACCACAGAGCGAGAGCAAGAGCGCACCCATCAATGTGCTTCATTCGGCAGAAGAATATCTCCAAAGAAGTGTGTTTTTGGTTGTAAGGGAAAGATATTATATATATATATATATATATATATATATACACACACACACACACACACACATATATATACACACACACATATATATACACATATATATATGAAGAGTTTGGTTTATATATACATATATAAATCTTCCTTGGCTTATATAAAATGCAAATATATAATATAAAAAATATTATAAGGAAATAAATAAAACCTAAAGAAGTGAGTAATCGGATAGAGATCTGTCATAGTTAAAATTTATAAATAACCTTTGACAGTATAAACTGGTAAATAAGGTAAACAAGGCATTAGAGAAAGTTTTTCTTGATGGAAACAAATGTTTTTCAAGTGGATGAACTAGTTTTAGCTTCAGTGATTCAGTAATTCAATTTAATTCAACTTTGAGCTGTAATGCTTTGATGACTTTGACAAATCTTGGCTTATAAAAATAGCTGAACTATCTTACACTATCACACATAGATTTTTTTTTAATTAGATTGCTTGAACTACAATTATGTGTCCTCTTTTAAGTATTTAGTTCCTTTGATATGCAAAAGATGTGCAAAGAAAGACATAAAGCACTAGCCTTTGTTTCCAGACGTTCTGTGTTTGATTGTAATGGAAAGCTGGATTAATTATTCAGAACATAAAAAACATGCACTTAACAAGCCACACACAGTCTACGCCAACAGAAAGAAAACATGAAGGAGCTTTAGAAATAAAGAGACAGTGTCTGAAAAGAGGAACCATCTTGCTATTACTTGACAGGAGCAATTACACTGATGTCCCGCAAATGTAATGTATGGAAAGACGAAAAGGCTCTTTGGAAAATCCTCAATGAAAAAGCAAAGTATTAAAGCCAAACTGCTTATTAAATATGAGCAATGCTTGGCAAAATTCCTCATTGAATGTGGTGGATTTGGACTGACTGTGTTTGAAACAATATGCTTTTCATACCATATAGGCTTCCACTATATATTTTGTTTAATACAGTATAGGCTATTTGTGGATTAAAGCATTTTTCTCTGCAGAACATCACACATGAAATGTCCCTATTATCTGAGAAGTACTACTGGAAATATGTGCTATGAGAGATCACACCCTTCCTAGGCTCTCTAAACAGCAAAAAAGAACCTGAGCGCAAACTGCGCATGTTATCCAATAAGAAAACGACTTGCTTGCTGACTTGCTGATATGTTTTGAAAAGAACGCTTTGGAATGTTTTGGAAAAATGTCGAAGCTATTGGGAGGTGTTCTAATTGCTACAAATGCTGCGTTCCATTCAAAGTCTGTGAAATATTCCAGTCTCATATTCCAATAACAAAGACGTTCCATTGCTCAACACTTGTATTAAGAAACAAATTGGAATATAGCATTTGCTTTAGAGAAGTTTGGATATCAACAACATAGTCTCTTGGTGTTGTATTACAGGAACATTCTAAATTAGAATCTTTTTAGTAACCATGGCGATTTCAGTTAAAATGCCATTTAGAACACTGAACTTCTCAGATCTTAAGACTGAAGATAGCACGCCTCTGTAATATGGCCTTTTGCAACCAAATTGCAAAGGATCAACAATGCAGCTAACATTTGTTTTGCAGGTATAAAAGAAATGTTCAGAAATGATTTACTGTGACTGCAGGTTTTCTTACCATGCAATGTGGAAATGATTACACGGATGCATTTTATTTGATTAACCCTCATGTTGTGTTCTAGTCATTTTGACTTTGGGAGGATCTTTTTCCTGGAAATGCTAGTAATTAATATTATCGCATTGGACTTGTGACTTTTTAAAAACTTTTTTGTTGATATATTTGTGCCTTTGTTACACTTCTAGTGTTGCTTGTGAAAAAAAATAGCTTCTAAATTTCTCATTATGCTATATTATTACCAAATACTGGTTTCAATCTTTTTGTCACATTGTTTTCTTTCAATTAGAACAGGTTTTTATTTCTTTTTGGAACTGAGTGATTGTATTCCTCATTGATCTGAGCTCATGCACCTCAGTTCTTCAGTGAACATTGCCAAAACTATCCACAAATAATGCCCTTTTCATGCAGAAACTGAGGTGCATACGCTCAGAGCAATGAGGACTGACTAATCTGTTCCAAAAAGAAATACAAACCTGTGCTAATTGAAAGAAGACATGCTGACAATTCAAGACTTGGTGATAATTTAGCATAATGAGAGATTTACAAGGAATCTTTAAAAGGCTGGTCATTTTTGACTGGGAACACCAATTTAGGTAAAAGGTTTTCAGCACAGCACAAGAGTTAAAGGTGATTTTTTCTGTTAAAATATATCCAGAATGGCCCTTTTCCGAGTTGAATGAAACGCAACAGTCCAGCGGAAGTTATCGAAATGGCTAATGTCACTAACGGCATCATTAAACGATTACAGACAACGTGGAAGCTTCACACACTTTGTACAGACCTCTGTAATGCCTTTCAGAGCAAAACATTATAAGTGAATCTTGATTCTGTCTGGCACGCATCAGTAAAAAACACTGAAAAAAAAGCAGATTGTTTGAGGTAGAGATGAGGACTGGAGTGATGGGATCTGTCAGCAGTCCTGAGTCACTGCACAAATAATAAGGGCAAATTGTTAAAAGAATGCTAAAGTACATTGTGTTAGGGCTGGGCGATATATCTCATGCGATATGCATGCGCATCTCGTCAGTAAAGCCGGTTCCTTGATTAGCGGTAAATCTCCATCACCTGTTTTCAAATGGAGCGGCGTTTAATACACAGAGCCGTAGTTCACTGACAAGCTACGCAATATCGCATTCATTATCGAAGGCGATTCATCTGCGATAATGAACGCGATATTGCGTAGCTTGTCAGTGATCTACAGCTCCGTGTATTAAATGCCGCTCCATTTGAAAACAGGTGATGGAGATTTACCGCTAATCAAGGAACCGGCTTTACTGACGAGATGCGCATGCATATCGCATGAGATATATCGCCCAGCCCTACATTGTGTCCTTTCTGTGTGCAGAACAGTTGCGTGTGTGTAGTATGAGCAGGTAATGGGAGACTGTTCGCACCACAACATCTTCAGAGAGAGCAATTATCTGTGAGATTTGAAAGTTGACTGCAGACGTGCTTGTTTTGCATAATTATTTAACTGAAATATGATGAATTCAAATCCTACTGCTTGTAGTAATGCAATGCAGCAAAAAAAAATAATTAATCCTTTCTGTCTTGTTGTCCAGTAAAAATATTTAAACCTTTAAAACATAAATTAAACTGAGAAGAAAACGTGTATAATAAGACTTGTTTTAGAGAACATATCTTGAATGAAGTTTATTTTTCCAGATGCAAAATTGTGTTAGATAATAAGAATTGAATCTTGAATTTATCTTGAATTATGTTAATGCTTCTTACACCATGACATTTTTTTTCATGTTTAAAGGCATAGCTCATGCTAAAATGAAAATGTGCTCACCCTCAGGCTATCCAAAATGTAGATGAGTTTGTTTCTTCATCAGATTTGGAGAAATTTAGCTTTACATCACTTGCTCACCAGTGGATGCTCTGCAGTGAATGGGTGCCGTCAGAGTCCAAACAGCTGATAAAAACATCACAATAATCCACAAGTAATCCACACCACTCCAGTACATCAACTAACATCTTGAGAAGACAAAATCTGCATGTTTCTCATTCTGACGGCACCCATTGACTGCGGAGTGTCCACTGGTGAGCAAGTGATGTAAAGCCAAATTTCTCCAAATCTGTTCTGATGAAGCAAGTCTTCTACATCTTGGATGGCCTGAGAGTGAGTAAATGTTTTCATTACTGTAAAGTATAAACCTCATTAAAAATGTATAAATTAAAAAACAAAAAAATAGACAACACACATATATACATTTGTTCCAAAAACTAGATCAAAGACAACATCCTTATCATAGAAATGAGAGAAATATTGATTATAGATATATTTAATTTAAAATCTAATTACAAAAAATAGTTCTCTCACTATGTATTTCCATTTCACTAGAAAGTCTAAAAACGCAGCAAATGCGTGCACAAGACTGCAAATACAGCCGCTTCATGTCAATACGGTTCATCTAAATCCCTTATGAAATCCATACCTGCCTTAATTCAACCCAACAGCTGCATCAGCAAACAGAAATGTGTCCTTTTATGTGCATGGAATGCACTCATTCAGATTTAAATAAGCCACTCTTTATCCAGAGATACACCATTTGCAAATATCTGACTGAAAGCAGCGAGTTTAAAGAGATTTGTAGAACGTCTTGTCTAAGTTTGTCCACTACTGCTGGGTGGATTCAAATTTCTACAGACCTCACAATGAGCAAAGTGTACTACGGTTATCAAAACAGTGGATTTACCATGCTAGATATGAATCAGCCAATGTATGCATACATATGGATGTGACATTTATAATAGGCCTAGTCTATCACAATAAAATCTGGCTGTTTTTTCTTTGACCTAAAATAAAGGTATTTTCTGAGGAATCTGGTTGAAGGCAAACTTTTAATGCAGCATCCCAGCTAATGATCTAAAAGTGAACTTTAGATATAACTTGCAAATAATTAATGACTACAATGGGTAGTTTTTTAATAGAAATTGAATCATAAGTTAGAAAAAAGGGACATTTATAAACATTTTAACACCGATAGATCTTTTTAAATAACCAAATTAACCTGATTAAGGAATTTGGACATGTCTTCATGCCTTCAAATAACCTAAAAAACATGTTTATTATGGACTTATCTAAATTAATTGGTTTTATTTAAGTTAAATATATTACTTGTAAAATAAAACAGTCATTTTTAAGGGTCTACAACCATCATTCAGTTTTACAGTGTACCTGAAAAGCAGCATTTTAAGCCACTGTTTCAAACCAGAAACTAGTGCTTCAGTAGCAGCAGTGAGTGAGCCAAAGGTGACTGTGCCAGAGGAAAAAATCCCTAGATGGCAGGTTTGATGAGCAAGAAACCTTAGGAGGAACCAAGACCCTGCTTCAGAAACAAAAGCGCCTCTCCTCTCAGCAGAGAGTGAATCCTGCAGTCACCGATTCTCTGCTGTGACCGAGGGAAGGTTTGCTAGCACATATCTCTGTCTTCACCACAATAAACCAGGTGAAAATCAATGTCAATATTGTGCTGAGAACTATTTAATCTTCCTTGGCGTTGATAGTTTTTCAAAAACAGTGCCGTTAGAAAGCATCCACCGATTTCTCATTCTGCTGAGCTGCAAAGTCATATTAAGGTGTATCCAAATGGGATTCCTGAAGAATTCCTGCAGAAATCTCTGCGATGTTAAAGTTAGATAAGAGTTAGGGCAGCACGATTGATCGAAATAAAATTGAAATCGTTATATTGCTTAGTGTGATTATTAAAGGTTGTGATTAAATAAATACATGCATGTTTTAGAGTGAGGTGCGTCCAGTGGTTTTCAGCCAAAGTAAGTTTAATTATGATTTGACATTCAAAAATGAAGAAATTGAGAACAGTGAAATATTACAATAGTAATATTTCTTTGATATTTTTATGTAGTAATTATAATCATGTATGTATGTACAGTATGTATGTTAATATATAAATTCACAAAATTTTGGCCAAATTGTGAAGCCCTACAAACAAACAGCACCTTTAAAATAAAATAAAATAAAATAAAATAAAATTTGCAATTTTGCCATTTTTATCTGAAAAATGACAATTATATTTTTTTCCCTAAATTGTGCAGTCCTAGATAGAGTATTAAGATGTCTTCAAAGTTGCATTTCATAGAAAAATCACAAAAATACTTCATACTAGGTGAGGTTTTCTTGAGAGATTAGGCCAAGCTAAATAAGTAAAGCAGAGCATCTCAATTGGATCTGCTAACCGAAACCAAACCCAACAACTCTGTTTAGCCTACAAAAACAAACATCCTTAATCAATGCATTATGCATTATGCATTAGGTACACCTGTCTTCCTTTATCATCCAATCCATATTCAATTGTTGTCAACTGCTGCACAATAAACATCCATTTGTTTGCCATTCTAAAAAGCAGATCGTTCTTGACCTCGCAAAGAAAAACAAGCAGCTTGTGGAACTTCGAAACGAAGTTATTAGGAGGGAAAAAAAAACTAGAGAATGCGATTGCTATCGTTTTGGCTCTTCCTTTGAGCACTTAGCAAAATGGAAAAAATGGCAGAAAGCCCAGAAACATCTAAGATCAAACCATCCTACCAAATTGAGCAACTGAACAAGAGGAGCAATTGTTAAAGAAATGAACAAGACAGCAGCTACAACCCTGACAGAAGTGCAAAGCATATTGGATGAAATGAGAGAAACTATCCTGACATCACCGGTCGTTCCAACACTTTAAAAGAGATTCTCGTCGAGAGCGGCTTGAAAGAAGTGACTTCTGGGAGAGGCTAACATTAAGTCAAACCTGAAGTTTGCTACACGACATCTGACAAAACCGGCAATCTTTTGCAGTCTGATGGCACTAACTCTGAGCATTCTGGTCTGAAAGTGGAGGACTATATTTAGTGCAAAGTAAACTGCCCACGAAACACCGTTCTGAACCAACCAGCATCATTGTCAGCAACCAGAGAAATGTGTTCAGGACAAAATCATCCTCCAGCAGCACAATGACCTCAAGCAAAGCAAAAACTATGGCTCGGCTTCAAAACATACACTGGAGCTGAATCGCTGCTTACTGCCTACGGTTAGAAGCTAAAGCTGTCATACTCTGAGAAGTATAAACAGTTTTTCGTTTTTTTAAAAAAAATTTTTTAAAGAAAGTAATGCTTTTATTCAGCAAGGATGCATTCAATTGATTTAAAGTGACAGTAAAGACATTTATAATGTTACAAAAAATTATATTTCTGTTCTATCTCTGAACTTTCTATTCAGTAAATCATCCTGAAAAAATGGAACGCAGTTTCCACAAAAATATGAAACGGCACTATTGATTTCAACAATTGATAATAATCAGAAATGTTTCTTGATCAGCAAATCAGCATATTAGCATGATTTCTCAAGGATCATGTGACACTGAAGACTGGAGTAATGATGCTGAAAATTTAACTTTGATCGCAGGAATTGAATGAAAAATGTTTTATTTTCCTTTTCAATCATTTGACCCACCATTATGTTTTTTTTATTCTAAATATTAAAGAAATATTCCAGGTTCAATACAAGCTCGATAAACAGCATTTGTGCAACAATCTTTATTAATATAAAAAAATCATTTACAATGGAAGTCATTGGGGCCAATTTTCCTTTTTTTGCATTATTACATAATGCGATAAAATCGGATAAAATTGGATAAAACTTTACACAGATCTTTGTAGGTGATATTTTTCACACAAAATTCATGTGAACATGCATATTGTTTCCTTTTTTAAAGACGACCTAAACCAGAAAAATCAAAAGGTCAGATTTACTAATAGCTAGCACCAACGCAAACGCTCTTTTGTCGTTAAAAACTACTGTCAGGATTTACTAAAGACATGCAGTGAAAAATTACAAATGAAAAGGCGTGAACAGTTATTTTTGAGGCTGACCTTATTGCATATGCATTTGTAGAAGTTTCCCTTTCAGACACTAAATTCATGGGAGGAAAGTATTTAATGCAAGGTGATTCACTAAGGCTTGCTGTAGTCAATATACTGGTATTTGTGCCATTATTTAACACTCCAAAAAAGCATGTCTTAACCCATTTTGTGCCTGTGTTGCTAGTAGACTATACGTACCTGATTATCACTGGCTCTGCTTGTTTACGTCTTTGATTTGCGCATTGTCAGTAGATCATCTGCTCTTTCCACTCCCATCTGCACATTCATTGTGATCTCACACGAATTTGCCCTGTTTAATAAATCTGACCCTAAATGGTAACCAACATTGTGCCGATTGAGCATCACTTGTACTGATCCCGGAATATTGCTGTAAAAATATAACTGATGTTTTTTTTACTAACCTCACTGCAGTGCATTCTGGAGTTTTTGTTTCCAAAAACGATCCACAAAAAAAATCACCAAAAAGAAGGTACCAAATGGTGCATATGAAGCACGTCTATGATGCATTAAAATGCTGTTTATGTAGGCGGCTCAAGAGATTTTGAAACAGAGCCTATTAAATAGCTTGACAAAAGGTTAGTATTCTGGAAAGGCCCAGCTAGACTTCACAGGCTTCAATCCAATTGAATTGGTGGTATGACTTGCTGAAATTGCAGTCCACTGATGCGCTACATCTAATTTGGAGAAAATTATTTTAGCATTAAAACCAGGAGGTGTAGCAGGAAAAAAATTCAATGGAATTCAACAGAGGAAGTGCTTTCCGCAGGCTCTGAACGTCAGCCATTGTTGAGTAAAATTCTTGAATATAATTAAACCAAAAGGAAGATAAACACAGGTCAGCTTTAAACATCAGAATGAAAAGTCACACACACACACACACACTTCAGCCTCAAAGTTCTCCAGAACAGTCATCTTCACTTTTGAGAGCGATGTGCTTTCCTGAATCTGATGTAAGACATTCCAAACCCCCGGAGAATGAGGATGAAGGGATTTTTACAAGGCGTTTATTTGAAATTCAAACACTTTTGTGCCTGTGAGGAAGCCTTTTTTTCTAACTGCTGGAACTCGACATTTTCTCTGATGCAAAATTTCATCTAATGCCTCCAATCACCTAGTTTCTGTGAATTGCCATGATGAAATCCTGTTGACAGGACTGAAGTGTCACAGACAAAGACGGCAATCAGCTAGCTGTTATTTCAGCCACACTTCACACTCCAACATCCCTGTTTCTGTGTATTTATGTAAGTGCTGAGTAAGACTAATCAACAACGTGTAGAATTCTTTTGTGCAGGTACTTGTAATTATTAGTGGTGCTAGCTAATGCAAAGTTTACTCATTAAAATCAGCAAATAATTTGCAACTGTGCATTAAAATATGCAAAGAGTTAAGTTTACTCACTGCATAGAATTTGTTAACAAAACATGTTTTTTGAACAGGGCATCTATACACAAATGTACCACTACTTTTTTTTTTTTTTTTGCAATTACGAGTTTATTGTTCACAATTCTGACTTTATATCATAATTCTAAGTTCACATCTCCTAATTTTGAGTTTGTATCTCACAATTGTGAGGAAAAGTCAGAATTATCAAAAAAGTCCAAATGACCTTTATTATTATTATTATTATTCATCCCATGGTGGAAACAGGCTTCCATAAATAGAAATCAAACGCTGTGAAACTTTTCAGTACACATTTACTTTACCAATTGACAGTTCTGTCTTATAATTTATTATCATAACTGTTAAACAGAAACAGTAAATTAATGCAGAGATTGGGAGCTCAATGCACTCAGATGCTGGCGTTCTCAGAACTGACAAAATAAATGTCCTGCTTCCAACACATTGGCCTAATAGAAAAACTTATTAGCCAATGCGATAATTCAAAAATCCCAAATGTCAACCGATATAATGGTCATGGCAATATATCAGCCGACCACTAAATGTGGGTGGCACATTCAATGCAGTGCATGGATGACAGTAACCTACAATTCAGCATTGCTTTACACTTTTAGTGAGGCGCTTCAAAGCTATAACTGACCTTCCACTTTGATCTGATTGCTCGTGCATGAAGGACAAGGCAAGATGCTGAACTCCTCAGCCTGGTGCATGGAGTAATCTGTGCTGGCCACCACGATCCTGTCACCCAATGTCCAACCCTGAGGTTCGTCCGCGAGCTCCAGAATACTGCAGTTAGACAAGGTGTCTATGGAGATGGAGGCCTGTGGACGCACTGTTGAAGGACACAACACACACCTATTTAGCATGCACATATGGTCAATAACTGTCACGCCCTATATAAAGATTTATATGCATTGTTAGTCTAATCTGATCTGAGAGCCATTAAATATGCATGAAACACATGTGTGCATGAGCTGCATTTAATCTCCTATTTTATTTTATACATGAGCCGACAGAAATGTTTCTCCTGAACCAAGATCTTACGATCTCGTTTGTAATTAAATGATTGATAGATGATCCCCTAAAACCAATTTCACTCATAAATCAAATCCAGAAAGAGACATTTAACGAAAGTAAAGTCACTGTGAGACACAAGGTTACATGATGACACAGCCGTATTTTACATGCCAACATTAATGAGAACATTATTCTTACATTTATGGATTTGGCAGGTGCTTTTATCCAAAGCATCTTGCAGTTCATTCAAGCAATACTTTTCATATGTGTTTCTTAAGAGTCAAACTCATGTTCTTAGAGTTGCTAGGACATCTTTTATGTATTTTTATCCTCTAAAAGAGGAACTGAATGCATTAAATCTGAAGTAATGCATTTTGAAACTATGATTAATCATATTTTTATCATGCATTCCTTGTTATGCATGAGAAAATGCATAAAATAAGTTCACATAATGGCCACAATCTGTCATAATGTGACAAGAATTTTTCAAAATGTCTTTCAAAGCAAAAACAACGTGGCAGCATGTTAGCAATTACATGAATGGCATATTATCAACTAGCCTGGGCTGAATTTTCAGACAGACAGTGGTTTGGATTAACACAAACCAATTTCAACCAATAAACAAGATGTTCCGAACCATTTTGGGAAAATAAAACCCTGAAACATGTGAGTGAAGAATCCAGTTCTCTGGGCATTTCTGTGACCTCTGAGTTGTGTTAAAATCATTGACAGAAGTAGCGCTAAAATGTGTCACTTATGGGATGTGGGCCTGCAATCTTTGAGAGCAGTCTTGATTGACAATAAAGTGTCAGTTTTGGTGCACTCATGCGCTCCAGATTATGTTTAGCGGAATAAAAATCAATGTGGAAAGTAGAGCTAGAAGTATATTTCTGAAGCTTTCTCATCCATTTTTGTCTACATATAGGCTGCAAAGTGCACACTTTATTCGACAAGAGCCCAAGTTTGTAAACAGCTGACATTTAGTAGAAATTGTCCGAGAGGCCTGAAACGAGCTGTTGAGGTGGAACTCATCACAAATCTCTTATAAAGGACGTTTTTACCAATTCTCCTTATTTTTGACAGAAATTACTTCTGAAATTCAACATCAGTGTCTTAAAGCAAACATCAAATGTCATGCACAAACCATATAATTCACGTAATCTGATGTGTTCATGAGCTAAAGCAGGACATTTAAGTGAAATGAAAGATGGAACGGGACAGGCCAGGACAGGACTTTATCAATCAAAAACGATAGAAACACACAAAAAAGTGAATAATTTTAGAAAATCTCATCCCAAAAAATACAATAAAATAAAAAAGTGCCGAAACCTAAATTAAGGATCAAAGGCACAGAAATAATGCATCTTTGATGAATCTATAAATACAAAAGATTTCCACAGACGTCATATCGCTGCTTGCAGCTGCAGTGGTGTGAACGTCGTTAATGAGTGATGAAAGTCTCAAGTGCAAGCAACTGTCAAGCATGGATGTAGATAATGTTTTATTTTATTAATTTATGAACTTTTTCAATCTGATTCATTGGACTATTTTTGTAATCCATCCTACCCACATTTTTGGCTTTTGGTTTATCCACTGACGGGGGTGGCAAAATGTAGCATAGGGAGCTGCATGGAAAAAGATAAGCACTAAGACAATTCATTTTTAATGACAGAGACGAACAGAGTGGGTTCAGAAACTGCCCCAAATATGTGGCACACGTCCCCACGCCGTCCCAGAGGCCACTGCCACCTCAGACGACTGTCTGTCTGCTCAAAGATCAAAGCTTCACTAATAATTTATGAAGACACATATTATGGCTGTTAAACAGAATAAAACAGATGGGAAATATGTATTGATCAAATTACTGCAGCCTTGGTGAGCTTCTTTCAAAATTACCGATCCCCAAACTTTTGAACGGTAGTGTAATGCGTACAACAGGGTTATTATAGTTAACTAAAACTAAAACTGCAAAAACTGAAACTGAAAACTAAAAACAACTAAAACCATAAAAAAACAACAAACAAAACAAAGCAAAGCAAAACAAAACAAAGCAAAACAAAAATACAAAACAAAACAAAATCACAAAACAAAACAAAACAAAAAACAAAACAAAGCAAAACAGAACAAAAATACAAAACAAAATGCAAAACAAAAAACAAAACTAAAACACAAAACAAAACAAAACAAAACAAAGCAAAACAAAAAATGCAAAATACAAAAAAACAAAAGCAAAACAAAACAAAACAAAACAACAAAAATAACTAAAAGTAATATGGAAATAAAAATTAATACAAACTACTATACATATAAAAAATTAACTATAACAAAAAACACACAACAAAATCACACAAAAAATTAAAATGAAAATGAAAACAGAAAATATAAAAATAAAAACTGATTCAAAATAGTAAAATATTAAATATTTAAAATAATTTCAATATATTTAAAATATATATCGTAAATAGTAACTCACTGATACTAAAATAACCTGGTGTACAAAAGGATGCCAAAACTGGAAAAGAATGTGATTTATTTAAGAATACATAATATATAGAGCAATATTATAATTTTTTTTATTATTTGTCTAATCAGTATCAGGCTGCTATTTCCACTGTGCTGCTAATTATAAGGTTGTAACGCTTAATTTTACTTACAGTATGGGAAATATATAATTGTTTGGTCAAATATAACTGCATTTCCAAACGTTTGTTAAGACAAAGGTAAGCAGCTGTGCCGTTTGACCCCATGCATACAGAGATATGCATACTGCTGCTATTCGCTTTCATTGTATGCAAAAGAGCAGCTTGAGGTACATTATACCTAAAAACTCCAATTATGTTCCTCTGGAACAGAGTTTTAAAGGTTTGGAGTGACATGCGTAACTGATAGAAAAGAGTTTCTCCGGAAGCCAAAAGCAGACTGCTTGAAACATACCGAGTTTGCCGCACAGGAAACGCACGCGGTAGTTATGGCAAATCCCATCCACCTGCTCTTTGTTGAGGCATACAAAGCCATAGTTTCTGTCAAACTTGGAGAAGACTTCTCCTGTCATGTTGGCAGGGATGCCGTCAAGAGTTTCAGCCTGAAGGCAAAGGAAGACATTTTTCAATACAGTGAAATAGTCATTCTCTCACATACACTACCGTTTAAAAGTTTGGGTCAGTAAGATTTTTTTTTTTAAAGATTTTAATTATTTTATTTCACAAGGAAGCATTAAAATGATTAAAAGTGACAAGACCTTTATAATGTTACAAAAGATTTCTATTTCAAATGAACTCTGTTCATTAAAGAATCCTGAAGAATCCTTTTCACAAAAATATGAAGCAATACAAGAGTTTCAACACTGATAATAATAAGAAATGTTTCTTGAGCAGCAAATCAGCATATTAGAATGATTTCTGAAATATCATGTGATACTGAAGACTGGAATAATGATGCTTTGCATCACAGGAATAAATTACATTTTACAATATATTCAAATAGAAAACAGTTATTTAAATTGTAATAATATTTCAGAATTTTATTGTTTTTACTGTATTTTTGATCAAATAAATGCAGCCTTGGTGAGCAAAAGAGGCTTAAAATGAAAACATTAAAATGACCCCAAAATTATAAAACAGTAGCGTAATGAGTACAAAAGGATGTGATTTAAGAATGCACAATATATAGCATTTTTAAATTATTATTTGTCTGGTTAATCCAATGTTAGATTTGTGTTATTTTTATTTTTTTTCACATTTAAAACATGTATTCTGTTTCATTGTTTCTGTTGTACTGAACATCATAAGGTTTTAATGTCTGATTACACTTACAATAAATAGTATTTTGAGGTTTAAAAACAAAGCAAAACATTTTTCAATAATACTGACCACCATATTGATTATCAGCCATAACATAACATGTAAAATATAAGCATTTAATAATTCAGTAAGTACACTTTCAGAAACAAAAGGTAAAGAGCTATAATTTGGGTGGTACCCTAAGGTACAAAAGCTATCTTTGCACCTTGTTTACCCATAAAAGGTACATATTAGTACCATATAGGTACCTATTAGTACTTCAAAAGCCTATTAGTAGCTTTTGAAAAGGTACCACCCTAGTAACAGTTTTGTACCTTTTTTCAGAGAGTGTATGTAGTAAGTTAGTATTCATATGTTTACCTCAATATCAAGAGGGTTACTGCACAGACGCTCTGGAAAAGCTTTGTGGAGGTCACTCAGTTTCTCCCAGTCACCTGACCCCCTCTCGTCATCGCGGTCAAACCATTCAGTCCATTCGGCCTCTAAAAAAAAAACACACAAACAGAAAAATCATGTGGACTGTTTTCCACTGTTTTCAACATTGATAATAATCAGAAATGTTTCTTGAGCAGCAAATCAGCATATTAGAATGATTTCTGAAGGATCATGTGACACTGAAGACTGGAATAATGATGCTGCAAATTCAGCTTTGATCACAGGAATAAATTACATTTTAAAATATATTCACAAAGAATAATATTTCACAATATTTCAGTTTCTGCTGTATTTTTGATCAAATAAACAGCCTTGGTGAGCGTAAGAGACTTCTTACAAAAACATTTATTATTATAAATATTATTTAAGAAGCCTATTACATACATAAACCCCACATTTTTCAGAAACATTAACAAATCTTGCTGGCCCCAAACTTTTAAACAGTAGTGTATATCCAATAAAAGTTAACTCTCAGCAGTGCAATAGCATATCAATGGTCTCAAAGCTAAAAGTATTTCATGGGCCCAAACTTGTTCCCAGAATTCCAGAATAAATTTCGCCCACTTTTCCCCATCTGTGCGCTGTAATCATACGGCAGGACTTTAATTCTACATCTAAATGAGTTCATTCTCTGCCCATAATAAGATCTTGCACACTTGTTAACTAAATTATCACTTTGGTGATGAACAAACAGATGGCATCTTCAGAATGGGGATATTCTGTGCAACTGTGTGATTTAGGCGATGGTTGAGGATGTACAGGTGTAAGTGGTGGGCTGGGTAATTAAGCTGCTGGGACTCGGGGGCGGACAGACAGACACCACGCGGATATTAGCTAACAGCGCCGAGGATTGTGGGATATTGGGAGAGATTCTTAGGGAGATCGAGAAATGTGAGGTGGAAGGGAACCAAATATAGCATGTTGGATTACTGATTAACATCATTTACACATCATATGGGTGAAGACTCTTCAAGATTAATTTTAGTGTTATTTAATCTGCTTGTACTTTATACTATATCTTTTTTAGAAAACTGAATGCTGTACAGTTATAATAAGATTGTGGTGAAATTAATTAAGATTTGCAAGAGTCCTTACCAGCTGCTGTCTCGTCCAAGTTATTCCTGAATTTTCAGTGATCACATGATCCTTCAGAATTCATTCAGATGTGCTGATTTGCTGCTCACGAGACATTTCTGATTATTATCAATCTTGAAAACAGCTGTGCTGCTTCATATTTTTTGTGGAAACAGTGATACATTGATTTTCAGGATTCTTTGACGAATAGAACGTTCAGAATTTATTTGAAATAGAAATATTTTGTAACATTCTAAAAGTCTTTACTGTCACTTTTGATCAATTTAATGCATCCTTGCTGAATGGTTTATTTTTAAAATATCTGAACAGTAGTCTATATGTATTTTAAAGTGGTTGTGAATTGAGAAATCAAAATTCCCTTGATCTTTTGACATATAAGTGGTCATTGTACTATAAAAACATCCTGTAAATTTCAGAACTCAAAACTTTCTCGTTAGTCTAAAAACAGCTTATATTGAAGCCAATCTGCCAAAACAAAAGCTTGTTGCCACTTTATGACGTAATAGTGTGGCTAAACACCGCCTCCGCAGAGGAAGATCAACGCCTGCTTCAACATCACTGCCTGTTTAGCCCCGCCCACCAATTCTACATCCCTGCCAGTTTAGCCCCACCCTCTGAATGTACTGAGTATTTGTGTGTTTTTAATCTTAAGGGTGTATTTACACCTATCTTGTTTGGTTCGATTGAATCGAACTCAAGTTCGTTTCCCCCTTTGGTGCAGCTCTTGTGGGCAGATGTGAATACAGCAATCGCACTCGGGTGCGGACCAAACAACTGCACCGAGACCCAGCTGAAGAGGTGGTCTCGGTCCGCTTCCAAACGAAATCTGGTACGGTTGAATGGATGAACCAATGAATGGATGACCTTAAGCACACGTGTGGTTTTGTTTACAATTTCTGGTTAACTTGCAAAAAGAGCAGTGCGAAAGCAAACACCACCAAACTAAAAAAAATCAACCTTAAGCACACGTGTGGTTTTGTTTACAATTTCTGGTTAACTTGCAAAAAGAGCAGTGCGAAAGCAAACACCACCAAACTAAAAAAAATCAACATTGTATTTGGTCCAGACCAAAGCAAGTGAACCAGCAGACGTTAATCACTGCAGCATCCATCTATGAAGGACGTAGGCTGTCAATCATACAAATCTGTTAGCCAATCACAGCAGTGGGCGTTTACTTCTGAGTCTACAATCCTCCACGCCTATTCAAACACAGTGTTCTGATGAGGGGGGTCAAAACAGGACAGAAAATAGCCTATTACTTCTCAATTATTATGGTTTTGATATAAAAATCTTGATAACATTATAAGTGAACCTCAGAGAACAGTACAAAATAATAAAAAAGGCAGTTCATGACCACATTAAAAATCAAATATGGAAATATATTGAAATGATTTTATGTTCTTCTGCATTTTCTTTCAGAACAACTGTTTGTTGCTGGATTTTTTTCGTATTGCCTGGTTAAGACATGGCGTCAGACGTTTTTATAAAGCCTTGCTGGAAAAGCTCGCACAGTTGGTCATCAGAACTTACTTAACCAGCAGGACATCAACAAGAAAGACCATACCGGTCTATGAGACACACTAGTTAAAGGTATAGTTCGCCCCATTTCCATGTCATTCTAACCCTGCATTATTCATTCTTTCAGGAGACACAACAGGAGATGTTAGACAGTACGTCTGAGCTGGGATTTTTCATGTTTCAAAGGTGGAGTGTGATTTATAATGCCAAGCTTCAAAACGAACAAGAACTCAACATGAAATCACTATAAAAGTAGCTCATCTGACCAGAGGTCGTGCTACAAATAATCATTATCCGTCACTCTGACGAACCGGGTTGTGCATTTCCTGTCATGTTCTATTTTTGTCCATCTGTAAAACACTGTAAGGCTTGGTATTTTTAATGTGACACTGATATCTTCTCTTGCAGGAAAAATAACTCTTGTTCAAAAAGCAAGAGCTTTTTTTAGTTTCACCAACCGCTGAGTTGCAGGTTCTTGGCCTTTTCATTTTTCTCTGCTCTCATATTATGAAAGAGACCTTAGATTTAATGAACAATATCGCATGAATCATTCCACCGGACTACACTTGGAAACTTGTTTCTCTCCTCAAATCTTCTCTCATTTATTTTCATAGAGTGTCTTTTTCTTCATTTTTAATCCACTAGTATCTTTGACTGTGAGAATGTCTCTAAAGTAGAGAAATGATATAGACCCAGTACCTTCTTTCTAATCTGTCAACGTGATGGAAAATGTCAGTCAATCTTTTTGAAATTCAGTAAATGATGGAAGGAGTCTTCTGAAGTCACGTGATCACTTTGTGAGAAACAGACTGACATTTTAATCTGCTACTTTCATGGTGCTTTTTGTCCATTTCAGAGCCTAACAGTCTATATTATGCTGCCCCTACACTGTTATTTTTATTTATTCTATATAAAATATAGAATAAATAAAATATACAAAAATATTTGTAACACATGCATGTATTATATTTTTGTATTTTCATTTACTAGAATTTTAAAATAATATAATTTTAATACATTTACACATTTATTTGTAATAAAATATATTTTAATATATGAAATTATAAATATAATGTTAATAATAATATATTTTAATGCAATATGAAAAAAATATATACATTATACTCTCTCTTTATGATTTGAATATAAATGTGATTTTAATCAATTTACATATATTTATTTCTTATATAATAAAACATATTTAATTCAATATATTTCAATATTATATGAATGAAAAATATTATAAACATATGAAAACATGAACATTTTTTGTGGAAACTGATTTTTTTCTGGATTTTTTGATTAAATAAAGTTCAAAAGAACAGCATTTATTTGAAAACGAAATCTTTACTGTCATGTTTGATCGATTTAATGCATCCTTACTTTATAAAAGTATTGTTCACAGATAAATGCAGGTTTTTGTCTATTTTGAAAGTTAACAGCCCCTATTCTGCTAAACTTCTCCTGTTGTGCTCCACAGAAGAAAGAATACACCATAAGAGTGAGTAAATGAAAAAAAAAAATGGACTGAACTATTCCAATAAGTTTTGCTGGTCCACCAGCTAGATACCGGCATAAACCAACCCGAACCTGAAAATGAGTCATGATTGTGTGTGTTTAGTGGAGGTGTTGAGGCGTGTTTGTACCTTGAACCCACTGACTGATGGTGGTGATGGTGAAATGCTCTCCGTAACCTGAGTGAAACACTCGAGAGCTCCTGGCCTCAGACGAAGCCTTGGTTCCTGAACACACAAACACACATAAAACTCCAGCATCAGCTCGCCTTCAAGATATTTCCCTTCCGAGCTGCTGTTTGCTTTCCATCGCTGGGCAAACAAGTGGGCAAAAGAGGCTCACCCTGATAGACGGCATGATCCTCGACCGCTGAGGACGCGTCTCCTTTGACTGTAATAAAACTCCACGGATGCCTGCAGAGAAACACACATAGGACAGAGAGCAAGGTGTGTGAGGGACAAATAAGTCAGAAGATTTGGGCATGAATAAGTTGTCCCTCCTAGACAAACATTCTGACTTTCACTGCTGTAAATGATGTTGACTTAAGGTGTGACTGGCGGCTCGCACTTCTCAGAGAGGACTTGGTAATTACAACGCCAGAGTTTCCCATCAGCCCCTGCTCCACTCTGAGAGAAGCAGACTGACTGACACCATCATCAGGACAATTTTCTTCAGCTAGACCAGACTGACAGGCCAAAGAGGTGTCGCTGCTCCATCTGTCCCGCAGGAGCGCGACGCCCACCACATGTGACGATGTACATATTTCGGGAGGAAACTCTTTTTCTCAGAAGCCAAAAAGTCTAAGTCCAACTTTTTGCTCAGATAGATTCTGCTTTGTGAGTTTGTTGACATGGCCTTTTAAATGTGACCCATATTAGTGGTCTGAAACAGTCAACACCAGGGGTGTTATACATATATATTAATGTTTTGGATTAATTTATTATATATCAATAGTTGTATTTAGCTGGTAATAGTTTACAATAAGCTCCCATAAGCTAACATTAGTTAATGCACTAACTAAAATTACATTTGTTGAAGTATTTAATAACCTTTGTTAACATTAGTTAACAAAAATACTAGTGTTTATTGTTAATTCATGTTAGCTCAGGTCCATTACAAAATATTAACAGATACAATGTCTGGTTTTAATAATGCAGTAGTAAAATATTGGAATTAACATTAACTTGTTAGTCCATGTTAGCTATATGTAGTGTATTTAGCTAATGTTAACAAATAAAACCTTAATGTAAATTGTTACCATGTACTTTACTCTTCCAAGGCAGGCAAATGAGAAATTGTTTGGTCACACTTTATCTGAAGACCAATTCTCACTATTAACTAATTATTAACTATAACTTTTGCCTCAATAAACTCATAATTTGCTGCTTATTAATAGTTAGGTTGTTAAGTTTGGGTATATGGTCATGCAGAATGAGGTATTAATATGTGATTTATAAATACTAATAAACAGCCAGTATGGTAGTAATATGCATGCTGATAAGCAACTAGTTAATAGTGATAATTGGACCTTAAATTTAAAGTTTAATTCATTTTAAAATATATGTTTTCAATAAATGTAGTTTTTTTTTTCTTTTAAACAGAAACTAATAATGAGGATTAAAGCCAGAATACTTTGTACAACTATGCAAACTAAACATGCTTAACGTGTGCTTTTGTGTTGCTATGACTCACATCCAGCCGCTCTATTCACCGACCGCCTGCTGCATACAGCGCATTCAACTAATCACCACAATTGCAAGTTTGCCATATAAGTGGCAGTGAATTTTTGAAAGATACTCTTTATAGCTTTATAGGAAAGGCACTTAGCAAATAAACCTGCCATTGTGCCACTGGCCATTCTCACTGGCCTCCATCATTTTCACATCTAAGGAAGCAAGTACGCACTTTTGAGTTAGAGTTAGAAACTCATGAAATCTGCCTGAATATATATACAAAATCAATTAGGCACATTCAACAGCATTGTGAACATAACCATTCTGAGTTTATATATAAATATATACATGGCCCAATCCTTAAAAGTCATCCGAGCTGAGCTATTTTTTCCTGATGTGGTTGGATTTGTGTGTGGGAAACATAAGTCATTATGTGGGATTATTTAAAATGTGAGCGATTGTAAAGTTTAGGAGCAAATGACTTTCCCAGGCATCACATGTTGCACAGATTCTGGATTGTAGCTTGGTGTTTCATTAAATATTTTAATTACTCCAAAGTTGTTATCTGTCACAGCTATGCTGATAATATTCTCACAGCCAAGCTTCACTCATGTAAACAACAATTTCATTCGCACAAGCCGCAGCATTTCCTAACCAACCCTGAGAAAAAATAAAACACTCAGAGGTTGATGTTTCATAGTTTAGGAGACCTAATGGAGGTTTCGGTTTCATTTAAATATCAGCTTTGTCTCTGCTAAAATCCCATAAGAGAAAGAAAAATTAAATGAGACAATTGTTGATGTTCAGAGAGAGCATGCAGCTATAAATTAAAGTCTGTGATTTTTCATTCCTGATTCATAACGATCTGCAGTCCATTTGCAACGTTCTAGGATTCGTTCTAGTAATTTCCTAGTAATGACTTCATAAATTCATGCAATTTATATTCCATAAACTGAACGGGCTTCCCAAACCCTGTTCCTGGAGATGGACCATCCCGCAAAATTCAGTTCCAACTCTACTCAAACACACCTGAACCAGCCAATCATGCGCCGCATCCCAATTTCATTATTATCCATCCTAAATAGTATGCGATTAGAATTAGATCGTATACTTTGGTAGATTTTCTTAATGTGCATCTGCATGGTTTTTAGTCTATTATATCACACAATCCTTTGTGCAACAGAATAAATTGCAGCTAATGATTTCAAACTGGCTTGCTTTGTATTTTTATGCTTTCTTTTTTTATTACCCCCTTTTAAATTCCAGTCTGTCAAGCACTTTGAGTTGCATTTTATGTATGAAGGCAGAAAAGGTGCTATACAAGTATTATTATTACTTTTTTTCCACACCCTTGAGGCATATTTTATGCATTTCCATCAAACGCTCCATAAGAGTTTCCTCTAGTTTGTAAGCTCTATTAGAGTTGTGTGCAGGAAGGTAGAACTACAGGAACAAGGTTTGCCACTTATTTAGATGCTATTTCAAGAAATGTATTTCACTGGTTTCAGATCAGCAGCGATGCAAGGAGAAAAATGTGAACGCAGCCAAGCTGATACCTGACTGGACCAAATTGCTCTAAATTCAGTCACCAGTTCTCAACTAATGCTAAAGCAAATACCAGAACGGTCATGGATAAGCAACTATTGCAAAGTTGGAAACTGGTCATAGTACCGGAATCCGAGTCGATGGAAGTGTTGGCTACCCAGCTTAGTCAGAGCCTTTTTAGCCAGATCCTCCAGGTTGTTAGATCCTTCATCATTAACCACCATGGCCAAGATCTGCCCAGTTTCCACCTCGTCTACATACTGGGCCAGTCGTCTGCTCTCGTCCTTGCTCCTATATGTGTCAAACCTACACACACACACACACACACACACACACACACACACACACACACACACAAATGTAAAAGTGGGTCACGGAGATTAATCATAGACCAGTCAAGGAACATTACAGAAGCCAGTAAGCATACAGAGTATGAATGATTTTTCTGAAGGCTGTGATTCAATAACAGACGCTCATTTCTGTGATGAAAAATAGTCGTAGATCAATCGCCTGCGATGATGCTAACTTGGAAGCGCTGTTTGTTTTGACAGTCGATTTGTAATTACTGTTTTAATTCCAACTGCACATTAAAACCATCAGTTAGTTGGTTTTACATGATGTACTGAAGTAACAAGCTTTAATCTGTCAAGAAGCAAGCCTGCATTAATTAGGAATGAAGTTTAAGAGCAAGAAATGTGGAGGAGAGATGTGTCCCACTGACCTATCAGTGTGCAGCACCTCTCCGGTCTTGGGGTTGATGACGTGAATGATGATGCCTCTGTTGCCCCAGCTCCTTTCGAAACGGTAGCTGTTCTCATTGCCCTGCCCAGGATGGAGGGTTTTGTTCAGGAACGTCCAGGACAGCTTCTTTTTGCCGTGAATCTCCAAGGTTCCTCCGGTTCCTACGCCAATGTACTTGCGGCCAAAATAACTGTGTTCGACCTCGGTGTCATCAGACCTTTTCAAAACAACAAGAAATCAGTTTATCAGATCGTCCAATGAATTCAGAATTGAAGAGAATGCGTTTTAAATTCCAGATTTAAGATGGCAAAGGATTGTGATTCTAAATTTATGTATATATATATATTTTTTTAATTCCATGTCAGCAGCTACTCTTAAGAAAACAAAAATATAAGGGAATATATTGGAAAATATAATGTGATGTATTAAATAATACATTTCCATATATGGGAAACTAGTGAGTATATTTTTCAACATATTGCAATATATGCACGGACCATAAATGGCTATATATTGATATGTATGAAAAATACATAGCAATGAATGCAAAAACTGCAATCAGTGAATCATTTAAAAAGATATGTTCAAAATCACGGATTCATTCAGGAATGAAACAAAAGTGACTTTTGTGAGTGAGTCATTGAATCACTCTTTGAACCAGTTTGTTCAATCAATTTGTAACAACTAGTTTATAATAATAATAAATATTCACATGGCAAAAAATGTTAAATTACACATCATTAATGTTTTAGCTGTCTTTCACCCTAGTGACAAAAGATGCCAAGTCCAACTATTATATTTTTGTTTAAGTACGTTTGGGAAAATGTAAGCTAAATATTTTATGTAAACTTTTAATTTACATTTTTGAATTACATACTTCCATATTTTTATGTTCATGATATTTTTTTAAATGAAGCAAAGAAAATTTTGTCAGAAGCTCCAGTAAATTGTTAATTTGTTTTGTAGACTAATATTCAACAATGTTGCGAATCAGATATTTTGTGTGAAAATTGTGACTGCTGTTCCAAACAAAAAAAAAAAAAAAGTAAAAAAAGTGTTTCTAATTTTATCCAGAATCATGCGGATCTACCAGATTGCATTTCCTGTACTGAATTAAAATTCAGTAAATTCCTTTTTCTAGCATTCAAATTCCATTTGATTCAAATTACCATTCAGCTTCCAGTAAGGTTTGGCCAATTCAAATTTGCAGTCCAGAACTGAAAGGCAGTCGGTTAACCGATTCTGAATTTAGCCCAAATCCTTTCAGATTGCTTAAAATTGCAGGTTTAAAACATTTCTGTCCGTCAAATTCTCCTCCAAAACTTTCGGTGCTCTGTAAGTGCCATTATGAAAGCTACAGGAGTGTTTCGGCAAGTCTGATGATATTTCAAAGCCTGTATTCATACCTGCCAAAGAGAGAGATGGTGAGGTTGCCTTTGTAAGGGCATTCCGGACTGCCGATGTGAAGTTCACCCTTATTCCCGATGAGGATGTGCTTAGCCCGCAGAAAAATGGGTCGACTGGAATCAGCGATCACAAGCTTCCCTAAAAAGAACAAACAAAATCAAGCCAGTCCTGATCTTTCACCCTTGATTTTCAAACAGTGAGGATGTTTTCCAAGTCTAATTCTAGTTCTAAAAGAACAAAAAGATGATTACTGGCACGGAATGTGATGGAATTCCCCCATCAAATATTCTACGCTCAGGGCGACACTGAGATGAAATGTGTTTTGATTTAAGCCCGTCAAGGCTCTTGACAAGCTGTGCCTTCACAATGACGGACGTAAATCTTCATGGCACGTTAATGTTGTGGAGATGTTTGAAAGACTTTTATTAGGAAGATCTACCTCCGTTGAGGATCTCGATGGAATGGACGGTCGCGGATGAGGTGAGGATGACTTTTCGGCCGTAACCGATGGTGACTCTGTGGGCTTCATTGTGACCGGGAGTCCAGGGTTGTAGTCCAGGCAGCTTATCTGGACAAACTGGAAAAGATATAGACATTTAAATGTGAATAAGTAACAGAAGCCATGCTGCATGTTCAGAAATACACAGTCACCTTTTCATTAGATTCTCATTTACTGAAAAATAAAACTTTCCTTGAGCTACTGAGATTTTAAAGCTTAATATACTATGAAAACATAACTTTCAGAACTCATAATGTCCTTTCCAAGAAGAAAAAAACCTTCACGACCATAATAAATCGACCTCAGGGTCATACATATATACAAGGAAAAAACTTCAAATGAAACAAACATTTTAAGATGTCAACAGAAATGACCTATATATCTCAGATGTCTAGACTAAAAATTGACCATGATAACTCTTCAGTTCATCTGCTATTACTGCGTCGATAAAAAGAAGTCAGCGGTTGAACCACAGGCGGATGTTTCTGACTGCAATCAGACTTTTAAGTGTCATCACATATTAAAAGGGTCTCATTCTTCCCTTTAATGCTGTAAAAACCTCTGAGAAGCCACGCACTTGATTTGAATACACACGGCACATCTCCAGACCCAGAGCAGCTGAGAACTTTCATCATGAGCATTTCCATATCTCTGCTTTGAAATGAGAGTAAAGGGCTTCACTGAGCTTTCTAATGCATTTTCTTCTGCGTTACAAAAAGTCAAAGCCTTGAGATGCAGCAAGAAAAATAATGACAGTAATAATCACCCAGAGGAACAGCTTATTGCTCTTTCATAGCTCAGCAGACTAAGGGCTATCAGTTATGTTCATTTAAGTATAAACTCTTTTTCTCCAGAAATTTTGCAGAAATAGAAATAGCTGAGTGTAGCGTTTACCCTCAGAATTAAAAATACATTATATAAATAAATAGATAGGCAGATAAATAATAATTAGATAGATAACAAAAAGAATTCATTTGAAGTAAAACACTAAAACTGAAAAAAAAGAAATAAATAAAAAATACAAATACTTAATAAAATGAAAGAAAATATAAAAATAAAAGCTAATTCAAAAAATTAAAAACTACTATTAGAGTATACAATAATAGTAAAATAACACTCATTTAAATTAATAATTTTTTTTAAACTAATATAGCACATCATGAGAAATTGTCTTTTTCTCAAGAGAAGCATGAAAAAGACTTAAGCAAAAGTCTCCATTTGCTCTTCAATTAATTTTATTGCTGTCTGGGCCAAACACATGAGATATTAAAGAGATCAAAATTTTTTATTTTTCTGACCTAAGGGAGTACTAGCCCAAGTTGCAATTAAAAATGATGAATCTAGCCCGTTGTGAAAATGTTTGGGAGGATACAGTCAATTACTGGGAGCGAGAGATTTGCATCAGACCAATTATAAAGTTCATAATCAGGATTCACTTCAGCTACTTGTAACATTGCTTCGGGTGGACAGCTGACATGGAGGGTCACCTAACAGTAGTGCAGAGGTCTCTTATAAAGGGATCAAACACACAATCATGTATTTGTCTTTTATTTTATGAATCAAAACATGTCAGGAAGGAATAAAGGAATAGTTCACCCAAAAATGAAAATCTATAAAAATGTACCAACCCTCAGGCCATCCAAGATGTAGATGAGTTGGTTTGTTTATCAGAACAGATTTGGAGAAATGTAGCATTGCAATACTCACTCACCAATGGATCCTCTGCAGTGAATGGGTGCCGTCAGAATGAGAGTCCAAACAGCTGATAAAAACATCACAATAATCCACAAGTAATCCACAGCACTACAGTCCAGCAATTAATGTCTTGCGAAACTGTGGCTTCCAAAATATTGGAAGTATTGGCAATATTGGAGTACTCTGTGTAATATTGCTTTCTCCAGTGAAACAGTCATCTCATCTGAATCAGGAGAGAAATATGCATAGATCAAGCACTGTTTACAAGCGAAAAACAGTCCAAAACAAATAGGTTGGTGGATTTTGATTGAGAGGAAAACTAGAGTTAGACCTTTTCACTGGAGCGAGCATTATTATGGATTATAATCTGGCCACAAGTGACATCTTAAAGTTAAAAACATCTTAATGATGGTTTTGTTTCTTACAAACTCAGTAAGAAACAGCTTTTCGCTTCACAAGATGTTAACTGATGGACTGGAGTGGTGTGGATTACTTGTGGATTATTGTGATGTTTTTATCAGCTGTTTGGACTCTCATTCTGACGGCACCCATTCACCGCAGAGCATCCATTGGTGTTTTTATGCCTAAATGTCTCCAAATCTGTTCAGATGAACAAACAGACTCACCTACATGTTTGATTGCATACACAACACTCAAATGCTCCACTATATTTTGTTATCAATTCATTTAGAAGTAATTACTGGTGGCATTTGTCTCACTTTTGTCACAAAGTTGTTTTCATAGGCAGTTTACTAGGTTTAAAAACCACACACACTTCAAAAATATCAGTTTCACAATGTGAATACATAAGCAAAAGTCTATTTTGCAAAATATGAACTTTTTTCTGTATATATAAAGCTGGAAGCGTAGCTAACTAAAGGGACAGGCAATGAAAGAACAACAAAGCAACTATTAGATAAAGCGTGCCTTTAATAAATTACTCCATTCATCCTGAGCTCAGCTCTCAGAGAACGACACAATCAAAGAAAACACAGCAGTCTGTCATTTCAAACAAACGCTTTTATGTGACCACTAACTAGCTGTCCTGAAGTGACACATTAATCTCATCGCCAGCCTTTACAATATACAGAATCCATGCCTCAAAACAAAACTGTGAAAAACCATCGCACTTTGTGTCATCAACAAAAAGCTGTTCAAATGCAGATTTTCCCAGAGGAATCCACTCGCTCAAAGGCATTGCTGGAAATACCACAAACCCAAAAGAGTGATCTCACTCTAAATGCACATAAAACATGTTTTCGCACAGATTCGGGCGATTGTATTGAATCATGCAACCATTATGACCATCTACTGTAGAGTACATTCATTTTGACTTTTAATGTGGAAGGCCGTGCTGCTTTTTAGAATTGCAAATCACATTTCCAACTACACGGTCTGAAAGCAACTTTGGTTTGTAAAATTGCAGTAAAGCTACTTTGCTGAGCAAAGTTGAAAGGAGCAGAAAGGCACTACATTTACGGGCCTGTAAAGATACGGATTGTGCTGTTGGGTTTTGGCTTAAAACTGAGTTTGCTGGACTAGAATGAAACACAGTGGGAAAAAATTCTCAAAGGGCTTCTGTGGGTTTGGCGAACTAAATCCAAGAGCCTTCTTCTGTAACAAGACTCTTAGTCATGCGGTCTCTCTCTGTCGGACGGATTAAAATGAGACTGAAAGGATGTCGGTATATTTTGGACGGCCACATGCTAGCTAATCTTTGACACTGTGCATCAGGCAATGTCACAATTCAGCCTGTGAAGTGACAGCAGATAACAGAGTGATGACAGACAAAAAGGGCAACTAACAATTTTAGGGGAGAGAAATTATGCAACTAAAGCTATAAAACATAACAGGTTATGTTAATATGGCAGAAACTCAAGGATTTGAAACTTCATGCTTTCAAAGAATAAGCTCTTGTATTTAAAAGATAAAAAAGTGAATTTCTTTTTATATTTTTTATAATACTTTCTTAAAAAGATGAAAAGGTTTTTTCATTATATCACCCTTTTTTAACTGTATATTTTTTATATTTTATAATTTTATTCAAAGTACACGTTATGCTGTCAAATTACAATGAACTATTGTTCAAAGAAACTTTATTTTTTATTTGATTTGATTTTATTCACAGCATACTATATGCTTTCAAAGTAAAATGAACTATTTAGTAGTTTAAAGATACATTTTATTTCATATTTTATTTATATTTTTAATTTTATTTCATATTTTTTATTTTATTCTAAAATATTTTTCATATTTTTATTTTTTATCATGTTAATATTACTATATTTTTTTATTTTATTTTATATTGTAATTTATTTTTTTATTTTTTTTTATTTCAGTTAATGCAAAGTCATGCCATTGAAACACCATATAAATCATGCAAAACAAACTATTTTATTCATATTTTATATTTTACTTTATTCAAAGTACACTTTATGCTTTCAAAGTACAATGAGCTGTTGTAGTTTAAAGATATATTTGATTTAATATTATTTTATTTCATGTTTTATTTTATATTTTTATGTATTATGTTATTTATTTTTTATTTTATCTTATATTTTCTTTTTTTATTTATTTTATTTTATGCAAAAAGTCATGCAACTGATGCACTTTGTGACTAAACTGATAGATCAGAGCAAGAGAGACTGAAACTCACCAGCCTGAGCGATGTGAAGAACAGCTACTACAATAAAAGCAACACAGATCTTCATTTTCAGCACTGTTGGTTTGGCCCAGAGATTAAAGGCACCTCACCTGCAACACAAAACACAAAAATCCCACAATTACTTCATTTACAGTTAAAGCTGAAGCGTGTCATTTCTGTGCCTCCAAATGCAATTGCAAAAATAATTATTGTTTTCATATTTCTGCCACTGGTCAGCCCAACAGACGTCCAGAGTGAATTATTCACATTTTCAAGGCTAATCAACCTGTCCCAATGCATACTGAGTTGTAATCTGTTGAGTATTCCATTGAACAAAAATCCCCTTAAACATGCTCGCTTTATTCTGGGCACGTACGACACCATGACCAAACATGTCATTGAGCGTGTGTGAAGTTGCCATAGAAACCGGCCAGCGATTTTGTCAGTTTGCCAGAATCTGAACGTGTCGGACCCCGGTTTTGCATTCCTTTGAAACTTGCTAGATCTGAAGGTTACGTGGTTATCTTCAAAGAGATTACAAGAGCACCAGCAATTCGACTTGAACCTCCATAAAGGATCAAAGGCTCAGAGGGGCCGAGGGCTCAGGTACTGCCTCGCTAATAACGGTGTGCTTGTTTAAATGCAGTTACATAAAAAGTTACATAACCGATATAGACATACACCGGCTCCTGTTTCCTGGTTTCGGTATTACAGGCTCCAGCTATGCTTGACGGACCAATTATACAAAGAGCAAAGAGACACGACAATGCTTCCTTTGACTAACCCATGCCATTTAAAACGGTAACTGTATTCTTGCACATAAAAGCCGTGCAAATTCAGCCTGTTTTCGTTGATATTCTGCATTGGCATTATCATGTTGTGATGGTTATTAGCACTGCCAATCTGCCCGAGGCGTGACGGCTTCCTTGTCCCAAAGTAACGGTTGCATCATGACCTGTCCGACGTGTCAAGCCTGCGATGTTATGCATCTGCTCCGTGTAGCATACGAATCCATTGCTGTCTTTGTTATATATTGAGGAATGATGGTCAGGAACTGCCAACTTCTCATCATATTGGCACAGCAAATCCATTCCCATTTGGGTCTGTGCAAAGGATTGAGGGTATATTGCAAAGATTGTTTGTCTGGTTTATTCAAAATGCAGTGCAAGTGACAATATGTTACAGCTGCGCAAGAGTGAATAAACCAGTAAGATGACGATCAATTTGATTTGATAACCAGCCAAATATTTCATTTACTGACTCTCATGTCATTTTTTCTTACATGCAACACAAAAGGAGAACGAACAAACATGAACAAAAATGATTTCAGTTTCAGTCTGTTCCTCACACAAAGCTATCATATGACTTAGAATATGGCATATGGACTTTTTTAATGGTGCTTTTATGTGTATTTTTTATTTTTTTTTAAGTTTGACAGAGCATCTTCCAAATGTACAGAAAAGGACAGTCTAGACACTTTTTTCCTTTTGTGTTGCACTGAAAAGGACAAAATCATATGTGTTTTCGCAACAAGAGGGTGAGCGGATGATGAAAGAAGTTTCATTTTTTGGGTGCGCTATCTCTTTAAGATTAGAGAGCATCTGATAGTGCAGCAGGAAATATAATGTGGCTCACAACAATGCCTGCGACAACACTGTGGCAATAACGGTGAAAAATGAAAACTCGAGTCTGTGCTGGATGGAGTAAGACTTTATTTGAGTCTTCAGTGATCCACATGGTCGTTTATTCTGCTATCAGATGTCGACCTGGTGCAACAGGTGCCGGCGGTGGGTCAAACACACGGCTTCTTCCTTTAAGAGCCAATGAGAGATACTTCACCTGAGACCTGCAAGAGAATAAGGAGTTATTATGGATGCAACACTAACAAAACAATACAACTTAAATAAAAGATGAAGCATGCAGCTCTTTGAACATCTACACTCATCTACGTTCGGGATCAGTAAGATTCTTTTTGAAAGAAATTCAGCATTAAATTGATCAAAAGTGATAGTAAAGACATTTATAATGTTACAAATTTATCTATTTCAAATAAATACATATCACTGTTTTGCAGCACAACTGTTTTGAACATTGATAATAATCAGAAATGTCTCTCGAACAGCAAATCAGCATGTTAGAATGATTTCTGAAGGATCATGATACTGTAATCTCAGTAAATGTAATAAATTACATTTTTAAATACATTCAAATAGAAAACAGTTATTTTATATAGTAATGCAATTTCAGAATATTACTGTTTTTCCTGTATCTTTCTTTAATCAAACAAATGCAGCATAGTAGACTTCTTTGGGAAATCTTTCTAACCCAAAACTTTTGAACAGTAGTGTAGATTTACACACCGCACATACAGTAACATGTGAATGACTTCATATATTGCTTACACTGTTTAAAACCATCTGACTTTGCATTTTAGTGTTTGTAAATCCATCTTACGCTGTGCAAACTGCCATTTCAAAATCACATTTAGATATGCAGCACACCGAGGGAAAATACGTTTTTCAGGTAAATAGATGTCGTGGTGTGGTTTGACTTCTTAGCACACAAAAATAGCAGCACCTTCTCTTTCCCTGCAGTTAAAGTGTAAAAGTCAGCAGACAGCAGACTGCTCTCTTACTTTCAGCACACTGACTTTGTGCCTGGCGTGATAGAATTCGGTGAAAATTGACAGGAAAAAATCCCCTTATTGGGTTTTCTAATGCACGTCGATTCCCCTGAGCCAAATACCACAAGATCTACGAGGCTGACGCCTGCTGAGCCGTTCAAAGGTGACATGCATCTTTCATCACAGCTCTGCATGCATTTTTAACATAAATGTGCATTATTGAGCACTGTAATTTCCTCTTCATTTAAGCACATTCTAATCTTCTGCCTATGTGTGTTTGCAGTGGACCAGCTGTCTGGATGTTGCATGCAAACACACATAACTATCTTTAGATTTAGCCAGCTGCCCAGTGATGTAATGCATGCAGAATGACCATCTGAAGATAATATTGCACAAACAATTAGCGGTGTTGCTAAATCAAGCATCACGATTAATCTTGCTCATACCTATAGTTAGTGATCTAACCAAACTGCCGTATTCAACTTTGCGATATAAGTCGTCTATCACCATTTGTGCTACATACATGAATGATACTGTACCTCGAATGATGCATTTTGTTAGACTCTACAAGCAAAACTATAGTTTTTTTAGGTTAATTTTGAGATTTTGGGCAATTTTGCTTCTATAACTTGCCTTCTTTCAGACTAGTGGAAAGAAAACGTCCAAAATACACATTTACGTGTTTTTATATTATTATTTATCTATTAGTGTCTGTAGATTTCAATTACATATCTTTAAAGGAATAGTTGACATAAAAATTCAAGTTTGCCGAAACTGTATTCATTCTCAGGACATCCGAGATGAAGATGAGTTTGTTTCTTCATCAGAATGGATTTGGAGAATGTAGCATTACATCACTTGCTCACCAATGGATCCTCTGCAGTGAATGGGTGCCGTCAGAACGAGAGTCCAAACAGCTGATAAAAACACTACAAGTAATCCACACCACTCCAGTCCATCAGTTAACATCTTGAGAAGCAAAAAGCTGCATGAACAGCATGGAAACAAATTCATCTTTAAGACGTT